>JAPEVC010000190.1:0-70750 GCA_027946555.1 Gnomoniopsis sp. IMI 355080 | reverse complement strand
TAATATAAATTTTTATTTTCTGATTTAAGATTAATTATAAAATAAGTAATATTTTAAATTTAGAAAAAAAAACTACTTACTATTTTTTTTCTGTTACTATTATATAATTACTTAATATTCTATAAAAAATATAAAGCAAATTCTCCTCTTATATAACCCTTAATCAATAGCTATATGTCTATAGTATACTCGTATAGTGAATATACAGTCTATTCGTACAGTGAACCCGCCGGATATTCTAGTTACATACACGTTAGATATACTATATATTCTCCGGTCGACGTCGGTAGGACAAATACGCCAGTATTAGAGATGCCGTGGCATAGTATAGGGTTAGGATAAAAGGATGCTGTAGAGAGGGAACATCAGACGTAGCCGCGGGATGAGATTAGGGCCAGATACTAGGCTGGCACTGAGCTCGGAATATGCACTTGACCCATTGGCTCCGTCAAGATCATCGACTAGACCAGCTTCCCTGCGGCCTTCCGCTTCGCCGCCGCCCTCGTGACCGTGCAGCCGCCTATTTCCCGAGCATCCCGCGAGAGCGATGAGACGAAAGCCCCGGCTGTGTCATAACAGAGTGTGAATAGCCGCACGATCTTCCTCCCAGGGTCCTTTGAACACAAGCTCCATACGCCAAAGTGGCCCCATGACTGAACGTCGGTCTTTCATTTCAAAATTCCTGCGGTCGGTGACGGTGGCGAATAACGGCGAGGACGTCCATGTATTCACAGCCACTCTGGCCTGTATTTCATATTGAGAGCGGCGCTGGAGGGGCACGATTACGTGGGCTCCCTAAAATGGGAATTCGTGCCTTGTCTATATATGTTAGAAAGTGTTTTACGTTCAAGGCTGGTAATGAGACAGATCACTTGCGACGATTTCGTCCACCGCTGGAGGCTCTTGTGCTTCAGGTATCAGGTAGATCTCGTTTTGGATGATGGTGGTGCAATCGAGAGGAAGAAAGAATGGGGCCAAGAACACTCCCGTTATCTGGCTTAAGATGACGGGTGCCCGTTTTCTAGAAATGAGCCGTACTGGCTAGGTCGATTCGATCATGACCCAGCATATTTTACAATCACACCGCCCGCCCTCGCGGCCAGTCTGCCAGTCAACAAAGTCGAGTTTCCTTGTTTCGGCAGACCAGAATAAGGGCCATTTCGCTGTCTGGTTGGAAAGACTGAGTTGTGAAGGTTGTAGTCAGCAACGTGCACATTGGCAGTAGCTCCGGCTCTCACTTATAGCCAGTCCTAGACTGAGAACGAAGGCACATACCTTGATTTGACGGGAGGCACACCTAGTTGACAACCACAGGACGCCCAAGGAACACATCTCGGTGGCGGTTCTGCGCTGGACGCGCAGTTGCCAGAACCGGTGCAAGGCCTATGAGGTGATGCATCAATCATGATTCGGGCCTGAGGCCGAAGTTGGGCACTAGCCATATAACTGATGCCGAATTGTTTGTGCGGCTTGAGCTGGCAGCGTTAGACAGATAATAGCGCTATCGAGGTTTGTCTGTTGGATTTCCATTGAAATCGCATCTGTACAGTCGCGGCCCTCCGTAGTATCCATTTGATATGCGATGGTGGAGGACACAGCATCCGTGATGCGTTGGCCAAATATGTGCGAGATGGAGGCAAAGCGGCATCCTGTGACAATAAGACTTGGATTTGGCATAGCCCTGGTGGTCCCCGCGAGATAGAGATACCGCAGTCCGCCTGACGTCTCTAGATGTGCATGAAAGAGTTCCCTTGCCATGTATTCCACCCTATTGGCTGTGATCTCTAGTCTCAACTCAACTTCTTCGCGCTCTTGCAGTGTCTGTGTCATCGAGACAGCTGCTAACATCCCCCGGTCACGATCGGTGGTCTTCTTTATCGCGGCCGCGAGGTATGGCGGGAAAAGCTTGGCGCAGCCGGCGGTAGAGGCCCCTGTGCAGGGTTCCAGGTCCGGGGCGAGCGTCTCACTGTTGTGTGCCGCTGAATTTGTCTGTGTCCATACTTTCGGTATCTTCATCACGTCGGTCGTGGGAAGCTTCTTCGATGCTGACGTCGTATGCCAATATGGTACTTTGACGGTTCCTGCGGCGCTCTCGATCTGGATGCTGCCTCGCTGTGTTTATGACATGCTCCAGCCTCTCGCGGTCGGGCTCGATGGCAGCTGCTAATTGCCTGGCGAGTGCCTGTCGTTCGCTTATCGTCTGCCCTTCGATTCGCTCCAGCAATCTCTGTCGTTTCCTTTTCAATTGTGTATGGCCTTTGTCCTCGGCGAGCTTCTTGGTGAGCTCGTACGCAGCCCAGGCTGCCATTCCTCCGTGATCAAAGAAGATGCGTCGCGTCGGATCTTCTTCGTCTTTGTCGATGTCTTTCAGGATCCTAATACAAGCTCGGGGAAGCCTTTGGCGGTTCTTCACTGCTTCAACAAGCAGCTCGATATCCGCAGGGTCGGTAGGATCAGGCATGACGCCTTGTTGATGTGTTATAAAGTGAAGCAGCAGTTGGAGTTACTTTAGACGCAGCAGTACCAAACATAAGCGCTACCGCCGCGCGCTTGCTACCAACTGAATGCAGACAGATCCTCCGCACCCCAGTGCCTTGTAACAACGATATTCAGTAACGCAGTGACGAGCACCCTCGTTGAGACCCACTTCTTCAGCACGTATCAAAACTTGTACCATGAAGACTACCATCCACTTACTGTTCTAGATCGTCATACTCAACAAGCGCATGCCCATATACTCTCCTGGGATTAGACTCGGATCAGGGACGGGGAGAAAGGGGTCGTGACAGGTCGCTGAGTCGAGGAAGCGTGATCGCTCGGAGTACTGTGCTATGAATGTATTAAAGACCAAGGCATCTTGACGGATGAATTTCTCGACTTCCCAAGCGACGGGACTCTGGAAACAAACAACCACGAAAAGGTGGGGATCCGTCCTTGTTCCTTGGGCGAAGATAACCCGAGGGCCTGGACCCCAGCTCGCTGCTGTCCGAGTCACCATCACATACGCGACCAGGACCCACAGACTACGGGACAAAGGCCTATGGCTCCACCAGGATCCTTACGCAACTTGAAGAAAGGTGTCCCGATTCTCGTCTCCATACATGACGGCCCTGCCCAACTAGCAGGTCAGGCTTTAGCTGCTTAAGATGGAAAGCTAAACACTTCGGCAGCTTGTCCTGAGTCAGCCTGTTACTGTCCAACCCCAGAATCGTTTGGCACAAAAGTAACCCGCTGGTGCCGCGGAGAAGACACTCTGCATGGGCATTGAAGAGACGTTTTATTTTAGCAAGAGAAGATCATAAAGACGCTTTTTTAGATTGGCTTTCTAGAGCTAGTGTATTCGGGCGTAATCATACTCCATCCGTTTACTATAATCGTCGGTTTGCCAGCTGACTCACTCACAGCGTTGTAAATTTCTTTAATGAATGGAACAAGACCAACCGGTGCGGCAAGACTTCCCAGAAGCAGAAAGAAATCCCTCGTCTTCGTGACCGTTCACACCAAAAAGGCCATCCCCATCAAGCCAGCTGGCATCTGGGAGAGTAATCTTGCATGCATGATGCCAATGCAGATATGCTGAATGAATGTGTTATACCCGAACGGTACATAATGCCGCATCACATTTCTCAAGTCTCGGAAGATTCGATCCAGGCACGCAGGCCTTCGGGGTCGCGGCAGTTGAACTTGATGCCGGCAGACCATGGGATGGCCTGGGCCTCAGTAGGCGTCGCGGTGTCCGCGATGGCATCCATCTCGAGAGAGCACTCACGCTCAGCCCGGAACGGAGGGAACACCTTCTGCTTGGCCTCCTCGCTGAGAGGCTGTCGCTCCCAGGTGAAAAAGTGTAGCAGGAGCACGAGCGTCGAGTAGAGGCCGCGATTAGCCACTGAAGATAAAAGGGTCAGCCAAAGGATACTCGAAACGGGGATTTTCGGGTGCAAAGAGAGGAGACGAAGCAACGTACTGTCGATACCAGGGCAGACGCGGCGGCCGCAGCCGTATGTAAGGTGCGTCACGCCGAGCTTATCGCCACCCTCACCGGGGATATCGGTTCGGCCCTTGCGGCCATTGAGCCACCGCTCAGGGAGGTACTCGTCGGGGCGGTCAAATGCAACAGGATCGCGGTTGCCTGCCATGAGGTTCATAATAACAAGCTGGAAAGGGAGTGTATTAGCTCTGTGTCGAGGACTTGAACATCTGCCGAAGGCAACTCTGGACATACCATATCCTTGGGAATCTTGTGGCCATCATAGCTGGCGCCATCGAGAGTCTGGCGAGGGAAACCAAGACGGACTGGTGTGTAGATACGGGACCCTTCCTGTAAAGATTATGAGAAAAAGGTGGCTGATTTAGGAGGATTGGATATACTAACAGTGTGAAGAGCTTTGACGTAGTCGACACGGTCAAACTCGTGAGGCTTGGGAGCCTCGCCGTTATAAACTTCACGGATAGCCTCATATCCATTTTGCTGCAGGTCTGGTCTGTTGGCGAGATACCCAATAATCCAGGTAAGCGAATAGCCCAGGTTGACTCCCGCAGCGACTGTTAACAAGTATGCGTTAGCTGACCGGAGATTTTAGAACGGTAATGAGTAGGGGGGAGTGACGTACTGCCGGTATAGGAGGCCAGAAGAACCTCCTCGTCCTTGAGAAGACCCTGGCGGAGAATATTACCCAAGATTGAGGGTGTCTGGTCGCCGTTTGCAATGCGTTCCTTGAGACCGCCAAGCATTTCGTTAATATAAACCTGCTGCCCTTTACGGTACTCGCGCGCCTTCTCCTCCTTTTCGTCAAAGGACCAATCTTTGATCCCGAATGCCTTTCCAGTGACATAGCGAAGCCAGCCGGCGCCGCGCAAGATCGGAATATAATCACGAGCAGGCGATCCGATGGTACGTTGACGGACTAGTTTCGATTGTAAGTTTCAGACGCACAATTTTGGGATTTAAGCGCTCCAAACTTACAGATGTTGGTCTCGTTCTCTGCCAGCATTCCAACCATATCATCGTCGAGAGGCGTGCCCATAAGCTGCTCGGAAACCTGGCCGGTACCAAAACGGTGAAGCTTCTCAGCCATATCCACAGCAGGACCTTGGCTAATGCTAAGGATATCGCCAAAAAGCTTTTTAAGCTTGGGGTGAATGACCGGGGTATAGATTGGTAGAAGGCGAGGAGCAATTTGGGAAGAGAGCGCCTTGCGAGTTCGGACAAGGCGGTCACTATAAGGCGAGGTTCCAACAGTCCAGATACCAGAGGACGCAAAGTCATTATGGAACAGCTTAAAGGTAGGTCGCGATTGGTAAGCGGGACCTTGCTGAATGACTGTTTTGGCGAGAGCTTTGTGACTATTAATAAAGACCTGTATTATAGCGTGTTAGTCTCGTATTTGTGCTTTGTCCAGATGAGTATTGTAGAAGGAGGTCTTACCGCCTCACGCCCACCAAGAGAGACACGAATAACATCGCCGTATTTCTTGGTCCACTCAGCGATCTTGGGGACGTGACCGTTTTTCAACTAAGATAGACACTGTCAGACAAAAGTACTTGGATGATAACCACAATCAATAGTGAACGAACCTCAAGAAGATTTCCAACGATAGGAAGACCAGGGGGCCCGGGGAGCGTAACGCTGTGAGGCGCACCGCCGAGCAGACCGTCGATGAACCATAGGAAGCGGCTGATAACTTTACGACCGGATTTCAGCCCGCCCAACAGTAGAGCAGTAAGGCCAACGACGGCAGAGGCATAGAAGACACTGAGATCTTGGGCGCCTTGAACCAAGTCTGAGATGACAACGGCCCTTGAACCAGTCAAGGTAGTAGAGTTGGACGAAAACGAATCCATTTTGATCAAGGTTGAGATGGAAGTAGGATGAAGGATGATCGAGTGCACAAAAAGGGATTGGGAAACTGGAAGCACGGGGGCCTTATATCATAAAAGAGAGAAAGTCCACAATAGCGTTTCCGAGGTGGTGGTCCTTCACTCGAGCACAAAGCAGTTCAGTATTCTGCACGATATCCACAGACGTAATCCAAGACCACTAGTTGCTAACCAGGCTCGCTTCAAGTACAAGGTAGTAAGGATCGCGATGGATCCGAACACTTTGACTCAGAAAGACTCTTAGCATGAAAGCCAATCTTCTTAGACCCATCCTCATACTTCGCTTGTTCGAGGCGATCAACCTATCTGCCTTGTGTACCACATCTTGCCGTTATTCTTAGTCCTAGGTCAACTACCGACGTATACGGGGCTTGCTTCGTATTCGATTTTCTATACCAGCATCCCATCTCATAGCTTAGCGGGGACTAACTCCTTACCCAGTATATCAGGCTTACTTCTATAGTCTTGTTCAAAAATAACCCCTTAGTAGCATAATAACCATAACGGGGACTTTCGTTCTATGCATATTAATATGCCGGGGTACCGTCAAACCTTATTAGCGCGCGCGGCGCGCGTGCGGAAACCTTGTTGCATCTATCTATTGCGGCTGAATCGATCTTGGGTTTCATTGTGACTTGACACAAATTATGGGCCTTGAAACCAGCCATGCCCTTGCTTGCACTTCAGATGCTCACTTCACCTCTTGAACCGAAGATATGCCGCGTCGTCGGCATTCCACTCCGAGTGATTCGACTGTGCTGAGATCCTGCACGACAGCATCTTCTCGTCACAAGAGATTACTAACAGACTATTACTCGCCTAAAACGCGGCATTAATTATCGTATTCTATGCTATATGTCTGTCGTTTGACGCTGTAACTAAGCTTCCGCGGGATGAATCCGTTTAATCAATCTCGCCAAGCTTATACTATGGGAAGATGAGCAGTTTAATCTTGGCTCGAAGTCAACGAAACGACTAGATGCAAGTAGTGAGCAATCTTCGTGAAGAGTCCCTAGCCCGCCATGAGTTGGGTTCGTAGATTAAGGCCGATTCTCGAGCAAGTAGTTGGGTGCGTTCCCTGATATCTTGAGATTGTTGCATTTAACTTGATCTCATGTTCTCAACCTATTCGTCTCATGTCATTTATTCCTCTGTATCTCATCTTTTCAGCACTTGATATCCGAGAACAACATGGGACTGGATTCAATTCTCTCGACATCCACATACCAAAAATATAATATGCCGTGCACAATTGTCATCAAGATTGGAACCTCGTCCATCATCGATGAGACCACACATACTGTGCGCTACTCATTGTTGGAGGGCATAGCTACCACCATTGCTTCTCTTCGCGAGGACGGGTTCAGAGTCATTCTTGTGAGCTCCGGAGCGGTGGGCTTCGGACTGATGCGTCTGGATCTTGCATCTCGTCCGGACAGCCTTTCTTGCAAGCAGGTAAGTTGATGGACTTCAGCGATATATCTTGATCAACCCGCTGACCAGCTTCCTTTCCCTAGGCTCTTGCGGCTGTTGGCCAGGCACAAATGATGTCCGCGTGGGTGAATGTGTTTGCTGAGAAGGGCATGACTGCAGCTCAAGTTCTGCTTACGCAGGGTGATATTTCATGTGTAGGTCTGCTGTACCCGGTTTAAAGTTGTTTTTGAAGCTCATTTGTCTGTCTTGAATAGCCCCAGCGATATGAGAACGCTGTGCGGACTTTCCACAGGCTGCTCTCCTTTGGCGTAGTGCCTATCGTTAATGAAAACGATACCTTATCTACGGAAGGATTGAAGATTGGAGATAATGACACACTTGGAGCCATAACAGCTGCCATGAACCGTGCATCCTATCTCTTCCTGCTCACTGACGTCGAGGCGCTTTACGCCAGTAACCCAAAATACAATGCCAACGCCTCGAGGATCGACTTGGTCAACTCCATTGGCTCTCTCAAGAACCACATCGACTCTTCCAACCTCGGTGCTGGGTCGGCCAACGGAACCGGTGGCATGGCGACCAAGCTGCGTGCGGCCGAGATGGCATCAGATGCTGGAATATTCACCGTGATCACTTCGTCTTCGAGGCCATCTGTTGTGAATGAGATCCTCGAATATTACACCGAACAGCGGATGGATAAGCTTGCTTCGGCTATTTCCGATTCCTTCATGACAGACGCTGACTCGAGCGACGAGGAGGATGCCCGTGTTCGTCCACACCACACCCTCTTTATGCCCTCGCCTCCACAGTCTGCTACATCTGAGTCACCACGCGGGTATCTAGTGCCTTCCTTGGTTTTTTAGAGAAAGTAGTATTGTTCATTTACTCTTGCGATTACAGTTTTCAAGCTATGTACGGAATCTGGGCCGCTTCCTTTTGAGACTGGTCAGTCAAGGTCACATTCATTTACTTTCTCGCCCATTTATAGGTGCAGATAGAATATAGATAATTTCGATCTATTGGGATAAACTTAATTCCATGTAAATGCTATAATTCATCCAAGTCGCTCTCGAGCAATTTGGCTGTATGATTTCTCTTCGAATGATTTCCATTTTTCTTTCTTTGTATATACTCTACTGTTAAGGACAGTTTGTGCGCATTCGAAAAGAGAATAAAGTTAAAGTGTACAATCCGCAAGGGATGAGAGTGTCAAAGCGTAAGTACCTGGCTGGCTTGGGTTTCAAATGCATCTTCCAGCCAATGACACTACTCGGGGCACATACCCTAGTGTCCTATGCGAACCGTACCTATGCTATATATACTACTGGTTCGAGACTGGCCATCCGCATATAGAAAACATATAGTTGCAACAGGATATGTGGTTAATTGTTTTCGAATTTCTAGGAGGAAAGAAGAACAGAAAATTCAATGATTGCCTGACTGGCATGAGGTTCATGTACCCCTGCTAGCCAGTGCTGCCTCCTGGCATATAGTAAAGGTGCCATGTGTGGCCCTGGCGATAGTGATGTACGATGGATTATAAGCAAACCACAAATCAAGCATAAATATTGAAAACTCTAAAAAGTCTCAGCTCCTCCTTGACAAACATATATTCTTAGAGTATTTAGTGATCATAACAAAAACTGCCATCAATCCAAACGCGGTATTTGCCAAATATGAAATGGTACTATATGATCCTCCGAATCTGTGGTAGACTTTCTACACTTTCCGCCAGACTGCGAAATGTGTCAATATCGTGCGTCGCCCTGCGAGCCGAGCAGCGTCTGTCGCTTCGTGCGAAGAATTTCCAACGTTCTTCTTTTCAACCTTGTTTGAATGTTCAATCCTTAGAATCTCATTCTGCTCGCCCACTTTCCAGCCGCGGAGGAGCACCATGCATAAAGCCGCGCCCAAATATGAGGTGCCGACGAAGATCTGTGTACCAAGATAATTTCCCGTAATCCCGAAAATCTGAAGAGCGATTGGCTCGCTGAAGGTACAGGGCAAGACAAGGGCCAGCCATTCAAGGCTGAGCGCCGCCGGAAGATCCTGGAGCCCGACGACCTCAGCCGCGACGGGGCCAATGTTTGATTGGAAGGACCCAATCACACTGCCACCAATGATAGCAAAGAAAACTAGGACGCCAAAGTTCTTTGCCATAGTCCAAACAACATAAACCAGCAATGCACAAGCCGAGGAAGTAAGTGCAGCCATATTGATACGGCCAATGCTATCCGCGAAGTATCCAACGGCTGGTCGTCCGAATCCCTGGCCCATGTTCACAAGAGCCGATATAAGAGAGGCTTGTGCAATGTCCAATCCGATCTTCTTAGCATAGTCGGCTAGAGAAAAGATCAGGGCGATATAACCAAAGAAAAAAAAGAAGCCGTAAGCATTCAACAAAAGGTATTCGGGTCGTTTCAACAGCCTAGTCTCGAAGGGAGAGTACCGGGATCCGATCTCCTTACTGCGATCCCGAATAAAGATAATGCAGATGGAATTGACTACCAAGGCTAAAAGCCCTAGTACTCGGAAACACCAGGCGATGCCAATGGATTTGAGCATGGCCGCTGAAGATAGCGAAAACATTAGGCCACCAAAACCGGACCCGGATGAGGCAACGCCGTTGGCGAGTGACCTCTTGGTGGTAAACCACTGCGACGGGATCCCGATTGACGTAACAAAAAGGAAGCCCATACCGATGCCAAAGGCGACGCCCTGTGTGAGAAAGAGTTGCCAGATCTCGGTGGCAAACGACGCACCGATCAAGCCCCCAGCCTCGAACAGCGTGCCCGCAAGCATGGTCGGGCGGAGGCCAAAGTAGTGAGTCGACAGGGTGGCCAACGGCGCCACGAGAAAACACGTCGATATAGACAGCCCGCCAACAAAAGCAAATTCAAGGGCCGTTGCGCCGGGATACACGCTATTGGAGAGATAGAATGCGAGAAAGACGCCGTAGGACGAATTGATGCCCCAGGTGTGGGCATTGATCACGGCAACGCACAATACGCAGACCCAACCGTAGCCGCCATCGGGTGGTTCTGCTGGGTTTCTGAAGAGTGGTGGTGAGGATGACTGCTTTCCTCTGGTATCCGAGTCACTGAGGGGCTGTGAACGAGCGAGTTGTCCGTAGAACTTTTCAAAGAATTCTTCAAATTGAATGGGGACGGGAAGATCGTATGTGACCCGCTCAAAGTCAAAAGCCTCCTTGGAGTCTATTCTTTGGTCCATGATGATCGTGAAGTACGAATTGGTGTTCTTACTTAGTGTTGTAACTTTTACTCTTCAGCTTCTCCTAGCTGCTCTCCAGCTACCGTAAGCTTGCGACTATTGTAAGTTTTACTCTTTTGCTTCTCTTAGCTGCCCTACCCTAAGCTTACGATAGATAGCTTTACCAACACTAGCGAAGGCTTTGAAACCGTGTCTGTTGTAAGACCCAGCCCAGCGTATTCGATACTTCTGTTCGTCTTAGTACCTAATAGAAACTCCAGATCCAACTATATCCAAGGGTGTCCGCGGCTGTTGTAGGCCTGCCAGGGATTGCCCGTCTTGGCGAGACAAGCCTTTTAGGTGCCTACTAGGGATAGAGCGCGCCTGCAGCAAGGCCGGGGAATTATTCCGCGCGGTACCGCGGACCGTACCGTACCGCGCGCTAGAACGCGGGAGGTAGCATAGAGATGACGTGAACTTTGAAACCATCTTGAAGCCCCCATTGAGATAATGACTCTTAGTAGTGACATAATGCATGAGTGCATAAATTTAGTCAAGCATCGCTATCTACTTTATAAGCATATTTTATACTTCAATAAAGAGATACAGTATTCAGCTTTGTGCATCCTTGTTTTGATGAACCTAGTAGCACCTAGGTATGTGGTTCAACAGGACTAGGAGCACTTTCCCGACGCCACACAACTTTTACAATTAATCCCATCACCACAACATACTATATTGCTCGTACGATAAAAATTAGACATTTCAACTTCAATTTGGCATGTTTGTGATTTATGACCGTGCTTTGAGCAAATACAATAGCGCCTTCACTCGGCTCTATCTCCCGATCACTCAACTGAATCCTGATCTTGACGGTCGCCTTTCTTCCTCTAACTGCTCATCAACTCCTGTTGTGTCAGAACATGCCGTACATCCCCACAGTCTGTATGGAAAGAGGGACTCAGGTCTCTTGGCCTGTATGTCTGATGTGATGTAAACACTGCGTGTGATGTGTGAAGACATTGTGACACAGTAGGAAGGTGCATCGGGTCTTGATGAGCGACGATACTTGCTCTTTATTATGATACTTACTAGAGAGCGCGCGCGCAAGTACTTTGCAATATCTACGACCGCATAGTTGAACCAAAAATCTAGTTGTGTCACGGACTCATGGTACTAGAGGTAGGAAGCGAGCGAACATGGTGATTTCTCTGCGTACCATCATTTCTCACTACCTAAATAGTCTTACTACAAAGCTGACTGCAAACGATCCCGATCCCAATTTCTAGGATTCTCAGCATTGAACTTGATAGTTGTCCATCATGCGCTCTGATGCTGCTCTGTACCATTGACGGCCGGGAGCCAGGACACCCGGTTCACAACGAACAACTCGACCAGCGGCTTCGCATCGTCCATAAAGACATCACCATCCAAAATGCCCGCTTTGATGATCTTGGTACCGGCATAAGTCTCGCTCTCGCGCCAGAGAGTCGAGCCACAGTTCCCACAGAGGAATGACGTGATGGTCTTGCCACTGTCGGCCGTCTTGGGAAACGACTTGGGCGTGCCTTTGGTCACGGAGAAGCCGTCATCGGCAACAACCAGGTTTGTAGAGAACGCAGATCCAGTGATCTTGCGACAGTCAAGACAGTGGCAGAGAGCCTGCGGACAAGAGGTCACTTTGAGCACGTGACGCGAATAGTCAGGGTGTATAGGGAGGGTGTATAGTTAGGTAGGTAGATGAGGTAGTATATCGGATACGCACCTTGGCTTGGACTTCACCACTGGACTTGATACGGACCGCGCCGCAGAGACAACCACCTTCGAACGTGGACATGATGATGAAGTGTATGGGGAAAATTTTGGGTCTAGTTTAATTAGAGAGTCTCGGAAAATTGGGCTTGAAAAGTGGACCAAGGGAAGGTAGACCGTAGTGAAGAAGCTTAATCAATCGACGTTGTTTTATATCACTATCTGCTCACATTAGCCGAGTCGGCGTTTACTATGTTTACAAGGATGAAGTAGGGCCCAAATCCCGAGATCCCTGACACCGTTTTTTATGGGAAACAAGCAGAGAAACATCTCGAAACTGGGCGATACCAGCGGACGAGTCCCGAAGTCCGCCCTTGAGTCTTGACACCGGCAGCGCGCGCGAGGCCTTTGCATTGAAAATACGACTTCAAGACCTACACCGTGCGCACGGCTCATGCATAATCAACACTGAGTCAAAATGAAATTCGATCTCAGCTTCACTTCCAGATTGGTAAGGTTTGATTGGCACTTGGAACTGATACACTAGTTTCTAGACGTCCAGGCTAGGACGGGCCGGAGGCTTGTCCACAAGGGCCAAGAGGAGGAGTCATCATACCAAGATACCTAGATAGCGCGCTGGCTCGAAGTGAAGAGTCAAGAACATATGAATTGGTTGAAGTACAGACGGAAGCAGTCTGTTCGTGAGTTCCTCCCTCGGACCCAGCCCAGGCAGGTCCCACATAGCGAACAAGCTATCAGCAGAAGCCCTCTAGTCCCACAGCTATCATTCACTCATTCATCCTCTCACCATGTTGTACTCAGTCGTCCTACCGGCCGCTTTGATCAGCGTGGGAATCGTCGTCACCAGCGTCGGGGTCGTCTCCGCCCAGGGTGACGCAAACAACATCAACGTTCCCGCTCCTGTTGCAAAGAATATCTCCAGCGGCAACGACCTGGCTCAGGCAGCTTCAGGCCCTCTCCTCCTGTCGACTCCTGCTCCGGGCACGCCGGTGATTACGCTGGCCTTCCAAGCCAAGATTGACTGGGACTTGGACAACGTGAGCGAGCTCTAATTTTCTGAACCAGTTGTTGTGTCTCCAATCATTCTAACAAAGCGTCTACAGAACCACACTATTCAGACTGATTCTGGTACCCAGGCCAGCTGGGAGAGTCGAGAGTACGTTTGTCCAGCCTGTGTCACGTCTAACGCTAATATTTAATCCAGAGGCTACTGGTATGGACCAGGTGGACAGAGCATGGGCGTGGTTCTTCGCGCCACAGACAATGGCTTTGTGACTGCCGGTCCAAACGGAACCCAATTTCTCAATCTCGGTGTGTGAAATACCGCACGAAATAGACTGCAAAGTCTTGCCCCTTCTTTTGCCGCCTTTGCTGACGAGGACCCTGCTTCAGACATCAGCTATGTTGTGCACCTCGATGACGGGCACTTCGCGTTCGTGAAGCATACGGGCGGCGCTATTGTTCGGCAGTACCAGAACGGTGTTGTGTAAGTCTGTTCCTCCCCAAAGGTGTGACTCCTTTAGCTCTAACGTAGTGGTACAGCCGCGTGGTGACAGATTCTCCCAAGTACAATTGGCTTAACCTGGTTGACTTTGTTGCTCCCGGTAACTTCAACGGGACTTCGGTCATGACTGTGGACCATTACTTTCCGAACGTGAGTATTCAGATAAAAACAAGGAATGAAGCAAGTGATGGTTGAACTAACACACCGACCATCGAGCAGACTCAAAACTTGCCCGAGGGTACGCCACCTGCAGGGACGTTCAGTTAAAGCTCGAGTGAGAGGTGGTCTGGCTGTTTTGGTATGGTGCATTGATCGAACTGGTTCGATATGATGATACCTCGGGGGATGGAGAACTCAATGGGTATAGGTACTTCAGGCATGTGTATTTTATAATGACCGTGACTCCGGCAAAATCAGTCTACGTTTTAGCATTGCAACGTGGATCAGGTGAAATAATCAAGCTTGTAAAGATCCCATGTTGTTTCCATTACTTATCACTCCCAATTGCCGATGGGCAATAGAGATCTCATATCCTAGGAATAACAAGTGAACGACGTATACCTGCTGTGTCTTTCGCTTTTCTTTTCCTCTTTCCTTTCTCCCCTCTTTTTCGATCAATTACTCGCACGGGCATAGAGTGCTTCAGCTATGGCAAGGGCTATCTAGCCAAATCAATCTCTTTCTGCAGAAGTAACAACACTTCCTTTACAACAGCCAGTCCCCCTGCTGCAGGTGGTCTAGAAGCGTTCATGTCTATGCGGGCTATCTGCGGTTAGATATACTTATCAGATAAAGTTACGTGCAGGAGTTCGCAGAACTGACATGATGATCAACGTCCACTTCAACGTCCACTTCAGAAGCATGTCATCGATAGAACCAGGGATCAGCCAGACTATGTGCTGCATTCTCAACGAATTGAATGCAGTTTTTCGACAAACTTTGACGGTTGGGAATCGGCTTTCCCCGAATATCCCCGCTTCATGCCTGCGTATCTACCAACGTCCCAAATCGAACAAGACATCGGATGGAAAGACAATCTGCGACACCGAATCTTCTACCGATATTCTCCACCCAGAAGGCTCCACAAGTTATGAAATCGGAATATGATAATCAAACACTAACCATGTTTGGCTTTGTCTGAAGTGTCATTCACGACCTAAAGACCCTACATACTGCGCGGTAGAGCTTCTGTAGGTAGTGATAGCCCAAGGATTTCAAGCGCCAAAATGTCGATAGACGCGCGCTGCGCTATGATCAACACCATCAGATGAAGTCGTACTGGTATCGTTGGAAAGCTGACTCGAAGCGTACCAAGACTTGGGGATCAAACATTCACGTAAATGCATACTGAAGTATTTTGCTTAATTATATTTGTTTAAGCGGTATGCATGATTCCCATGTTCATTCAGTATGCGGCAACTTTGGTATACCGTCTGGTATTTCGTATGTCGGGCAAGGAGCCGACGTTATGCGATAGCGCTGGGTTCAGGGTCACCCTTTTTAGGTGTTTGTCAAAAATTTTCTTTCAAGTCAGGTCTGCGACGTATTTGCCCGACCTACCCTGGTGGCTAGCAACATCAACATAGAATACTCAAATCAACTCTATAATGCCAATGTTCCAATATAAAGGGCCAAGCCTGCCTTCGCCCATCGAACCAACCGATCATCGCATTAATCACTTGACCTGGTTCCCCCTCTTCTTAATTATCTCCTTCGTCTACTTCATGATGTCTTCTACACTTACTATGCCTAGTGACACTAGCGCAGCTATGGAGTTCCCCGGCCCCTTGCCCAAGTGGGAGCGCCCTGCGAAGACGACCCATGACCTACCATGGGCTGATATCAAGACTCTCGACCTTTCGACCTTTGATACCCCAGGCGGCAAGCAGAAACTGGCCGAGGAGTTGCGTGAAGCTGTACGAAGAAATCACATGTTGCCCTTGACTGGACTTTCCTAACAAGAGCAACAGGTTCATACAACCGGCTTCTTCACCCTAACTGGTACAGGTTTTACGGATGAAGAGGTTCAACGCCAATATGATATTGGACAAGCCTTTTTCGCTGCCCCACAGGCGGAGAAGAGTCTGTCAAAGTATAAGTGTGATCTCGATAATGGCCACTTCTTTGGCTATCGTGAGTTGTACAACAAGACGCTCAGGGGAACCGAGGTCCGAGACAACGCAGAGTCGTATAATCATGCCAAGTTTACTCAGCATTATAAGGACGAGCCTCGGCATCCGTTCTTTAAGCCATACCAGTCAGAGATTGAGGACTTCTCACGCGTAAGTACCACTCCGAACCTCCTCCTTGACCCTGTGCGAGGTGCGGCTTGTCACCGGGTTTCTGAACCATGGTATTGAGAAAAGTTAACAAGCTACACAGAGAGCCATGGATGTTGCCCGCAAGTGCTTCGAGCTCTTCGCCATCATCCTCGAGCTGCCCGAGGACTATTTCGCATCAAAGCACCGCTACGAGGACCCCTCGGACGACCACCTGCGCTATATGACCTATCACCCGCGGTCAGCGGAGGACGATGCCAAGGTCGAGAATTTATGGGCGCGCGCCCATACCGATTTTGGCTCATTGACGTTGCTCTGGAGCCAGAACGTCGCTGGACTACAGCTTAAGACCCCGGCGGGCGAGTGGCGCTATGTGCCGTCCGTGGACGGCGGTATCATCTGTAACATTGGCGATACGCTCGGTTTTTGGACGGCCTCTTATCTGAAATCGTCGACCCATAGGGTGATTCGCCCGCCACCGGACCAGCTGGGTGGCAACCGCCTTGGGCTATTCTACTTTGTGCGGCCAGGAAATGATGTCGATATCCAGCCTGCGCCTTCGCCATTGCTCAAGAGGATGGGACTGATTAGTGAGAGCCAGGAGAACCAGAAGCCGGTCAAAGGGATTGAGTATGTGCGGGCTAGAGTGAAGGACTACCACGGTGGCACAGATTATGATGACCGGAAGGGAAAGACGTTCAAGGTGGGAAATCTGGAAATTGTTGATGAGGCTACATAATAAGTTTGGCGGTCAGAGTTTTGGGTGATAGGGAGACTCAGAGGGAATTTAGATTTTAACAACCAAAATCAGTATTAGATGTTACAGTATATCGCCCGGGTTACAAGACCCGTAGCTGTGGGTTCGGGATCTGTATGCCCGCGGCACGCCTCTTTATTGGCCGGGGCGTTTGCGTGCTGCTTTATTACCGGTATGCATATATATACCTTTCAGTCGTCGTTCTATGTCGAACATACCCAAGTATACAAACAAGGCGTGACAAGCGCCTACAGACGGGCACGTGACGGTACGTCCATGATTCTTCTGGACTGTTGTCAGAAAGTTTGTACATCGAGATTATACCGGACTGCAGAATCCCATTTCTCTCTATATACCGACACGCATATTTGTTCCTCCCGAGTCCCGGACGAAACACCATCTCTTCCACTGACACTGGGTTGCTGACATAGAAGGATATCCTCTGTGGGTGAATTGGTTATTGGTTATCCGTCCTTCCAATTCGCCGCTCGCGGTCGAAACGGAGTGCTCAAGCCCTGGTGCTTGGGGGCCCTTTTCCTGATCATCTCATCGTGTTTCTCTTCCACTTGGGGTAATAAAGCCATTAAATATATACATTTGTGTATCTTACAGCTCAACTACCTAGGTACCTAGTTTGAAGTGTTATAATTTTGGTGTTCAAGACCTGCTCTGCCTGCTCCTGAGCCCTAACCCGGGGGGACGAGAGCTGTGCTACTGTAAGCGCAACATTCAAGAAAACCCGCAGTCTTATCCCGAACTTTGTATTATGGCCCTGTAAGTCTTTTGCAGGTACCTAGGTACTTTTCTACAGCGTCTTCAGCTCCAACGGTCTTAACCTTTAGAAACTTTTGATCAAAATGTGATTCAAGGGTGTAAGATGATGATGCGCATCTCCACACATGATTTTTATGTTATGATCCCTCAAGGCGGTTTCATTGTGCGTCTATAGTATCCTTGCCCGTGACCTGGTGTAAAGGATGCAAATACTATGCATATACAAATGCCGCTTAGATTAACAAGTACTCATTACTGGAAGGGCGAGGGGGACCAGCGGGTGTCCTGCGGTTCACCATGCGTTGTTATAAGTCTTTCTTTCCGTAGTTCTGGCATATGTAGTACCCAGTAGTGATGATTGTACTAATATCTATGCCTCCGCCGTGGCTTCTTCGGCCAACCTCTGCACTGTCATGGTCGCACCTAACAGCTTCAACATGCTGACGTCCTTGCCAAACGTCGCCGCAAACCAGTTTCTCAGCTCGGCAGCCACCATGCTGTCAATGCCGTAGCGGTTGATAGCCACATCCGCATCCACCTCGTCGGCAGGGATGTAAAGCAGCCGCGAGATCTTGCCCTTCACCCTGTCTAGCGGCGTGCCCTCCTCACCGTCAGCAGCGCCATCCCGTCGGTCTTGGGTCGTGCCCGAAGACAGCAAAGTGGTGGCCTGAATCAGGTTCTGGAAGCGAGGATCGTGGTACCAAGGCATCTCAGACAGCGGATACTTGCGGTCGACGTTCCTCAGGCCCGCAGGTTCGATGCCCACGAGCAGGTGACCCACCGTGTGCGGATCATACCTGAACGTCGGGTCTTCCTCAGGCTCGCAGCCAGGTGGCTCCACTCCATCGTCCTTGGCGCACGCACCAGTTTCACCACCCGGCGCCCCCATCGAGATGGCCTTGTCGCAGTACTGCAGAAACTCATCCTCATCGTTCCCGTAGAAGCCATTCCGCACCATGGCCTGCTGGTACTCGGGCATGTGCGCCACAATCCCCACACCAAGCACCTGGCTCAGTGCAAGGCTCGTGCACGGCTGCCCACGGGCGCGCCGGCCGCGCGCGAACGCATCCAAAAAGGCGTTGGACGCGAGGTAATTGGCCTGCGTGGCGGTGCCAAAGATAACAGTCCACGAAGACCACAGCACGAAGAAGTCTAGCGGGCACGCACGCGTCGCCGCGTCCAGGTTCAGCGTCCCGAGTACGCGGGGCCGCACCGTCGCCTGGAAGCGTGACAGCGGCATGGCCTCGAAAAGCCCGTCATGTAGCGTCAGGGCGCCCTGGACAACACCCTTGACGGGCCGTCCCTTGGCGGTTGCGGCAGCGACTGCGGCTTGGACGTCGGCAAGACGTGTCACGTCACCTCGGATCACCGTGGCGTCGATGCCCCGGGCGGCAAGGGAGGAGAGGAGGGACTGCGCCTCGGGATTGTAGCCACCCGAGCGTGAGAGGTAGATCAGGTGCCTGGCGCCGCGGGAGACGGCCCACTCGCTGAAACTGCGTCCCAGGCCTCCTAGGCATCCTACGAGGAGGTATGCTGCTTGAGGGTCGAACGCTGCGGTGAATGGATCGCGTTGGACCTGAGAGGTCTCTGTGTCAGCCAGCGATATCAGGATTCAGAGTTTGTCAAAACTCACGTTGACGCCATTCAGTGACTGGTCGTCATATTCAACAAGAATCTTTCCGATGTGGTTTCCCTTCGTAAAGGTCATGAAGGCCTTGTCGATCTCAGCGACGTCGAAGCTCTGCCACGGAAGTGGCTCGATGTGGCCCTCGCGCTTGAGTTCCTGGACTGTTCTCATCAACCTTGAGTAGTACAAAAGTCAGTCAAGAAGCCACAGTCGAGAAGAAAAAGGAAATCAGCATACCGAGCGATAATCTCCGGCTTCTCCTTGCTCATAACCTCTAGGTCAAACGAGGTAAAGGTAGCATTGCGCCGGAAAACGCCCAGGCTGAGGCTCCCATTGTCCAGCACTTCGGTCCTCCCAATTTCCACAAACCGGCCCCCGGTAGCAATACACCGCCAGTACTCGTGCATGAGCGCGCCGCGCGCACTGCACAGGATCACATCGACGCCCCGGCCGCCTGTCCGCTCAAGAAGGCGCCGCGACGACAGCCGGTCGCGCGAGGGCAGCACATGATCTTCGGCGATCCCGAACCCCATCCCCAGCAGTGCGGCCTTCTTGGTCTCCGTGCCCACCGTCGCGAAGATCTCTGCGCCGCGCATGCGCGCAATCTGGATCGCCGCCAGGCCAACTGCGCCGGTGGCGGACTGAATCAGCACCGTCTCCTTGGGCTCCAGACGGCCCAGATCCAGCAGGCCGTGGATGGCGGTGCAGAAGGCGATGGGCAGCGTTGCTGTGCCCGCGAGGGTGTCTTTGTTGTCTTCTTGGAGGCGCTGGCAAAACGCCGCTTTTGCGCGGACAAGGTTGCCGAACTTGGCGAAAGACTGGCAGTAGACATAATCGCCTGCTTTTAGGTCATGCACCGCGCCGCTGCCCACTTGGGTGATGATGCCGGAGCACTCGTCGCTGAGCGAGTCGGAATGGTGACGGCCTGTCAGCACTGCGATGTCCTTGTTGTTCACGCCGGCGTACTTGACCGCGATCTCAACCTCGTCGGCCAGCAGCGGCTTGTCAAAGTCCTGGTCTTGTGTAAAGTACACCGTGCTCAATACGCCCGGCTTCTCAATCGCGAGCCGCAGAGGCTTCGACCCAATATCCTTGAGAGGCACACGGCTGCACGCGCGGTCGGAATGCGCCAGTGCCTTGGCCTCCTCGCAGAGGTTGTCATCGGCTGTGAGTCGGCTCACGTGGAGGATGCCCTCCTTGTATCGGAACTCGTAGTCCTCGTTGGTCCGCTGGCGATCGGCCACCCTGGCCTCGAGCTGTGCGATGAGGCGCAAGATGTCCGAGTCAGACGCCGCGTTTGTTGGGACGCTATCCAGGTCGAGGATGTCGAAGCGGAGACTGCTGCTCTCTGTTCTCATGCCTCGTACTAGGCCCGAGATCATTGCGTATAGTGGCTCTTTGCCTGCCAGTAGGTCTCCACTCGTCAGCCAGAGGCATGAGGTCAATCGGCTGAATACCGACTGGAGGTGCCCCCATTCCGTGTCTGTCACATCGAGGAAGAACGGGCTCTCTGTTTCCACGAGGAAGATGAATCTCTGGTGGTCTTGAAGAGCCTCTATCTTGGAAAGTGCAGCCAAGCTAGCTGGGACACCACTGGTTTCGGTGATGAAGGCAGCCAGTTCGTCCATGAAAGGGGTCGGCCGAGACCGATACACAAGAGTGATATCCTGCCCACTTTGAGGCGCAGAGATCATCCGTGGTACGCTGGCGATAGGCTCCAAGGCCGTGGCACATATGACGGTCGCGGAGACATTTGCACCCGCATAATCATCGAGATAGAAATCCAGGCCAGAAAAGCCCGCTGCAGGAAGAACCTTACTCCAGAGGGCCTTGCTTAGAAAGGGGCCGTCGAATCGAGGGTAGCATGGGTCGGAGTCGGCCTTCCAGAAATCGCTGAACGTGCCCAGCACAAGCCCAGCGGAGAGCTGCGACTGCGTCAGCTCCAGCAAGATCATCTTGCCGCCGGGCTTGAGCACGTTCCGCACGTTGATTAGTGTGTTGAGGATGTCGGACGTGGCGTGGATCACGTTGGACGCCACGACGACATCAAAGTCTTGCTGATAGCCTTGAGACTCGCCACTCTTTTCCATGTCGAATGTCCCAAAAGTCATGCCGCCGAACTGCGAGAACCGCTCCTCGGCTTCGCTGAGGAAAGACGGCGTCGTGTCTGTGAATCGGTATTCTGAGTATTGCCGCCAGACGGTACTCCCCTTGAGCGCGGGCAGGATCTGGTTCGTCGCACTTCCAGTTCCCCCTCCTACTTCCAACACTTTCATGCGAGGGTTCTGATGGGCATATAATTGCATGATGGACGCCAGACGAGCGTTTCCCTCCCGGTAGACTTGGCCAGTCTCGTAGTTATCGAGGAGCAAGTTGTCCTGCAGTGCCACTTGGATGCCTGACTTATTCCCGGCGTAAATGTCAGCCAGGTTCTCGTACAGACGACACATCAACCGGGCCTCCGAAGATAGTGTCTTAAGTCTCCCGGAGATCCGCTCTATCTCCAGGCTCCGGAAGGATTCATCGTAATGCGTGATCTTGGAGGCCGGAGACGCAGCATTACTCGTGGCAGCCGACAGCTTCACCGTCGTCCAGTCCAGCAGCCTCTGCAGATGAGGCTGGTCCGACCCCTTTTCGAAAACATCTCGATGTGTCTCTTTGAAGTGGATCAGCTGATGCAAAGCGAGGTGATTCAACGAAGGAATCACGGCATCGTCGCTGAGGACCACAGGGGGGTATAACCGCGCCAAGATGCCCGAGTTTATGTGGTCAAAGTCGGGTTTCCAAACCATGCGCGTGTACGGGGCAGGGTCGTCAATGAGCTTGGGAGCCATTTGCTCCGCGGCGGTGAGGACGATGTTGGTCGCCTCGAGCATCACGTGGCGATCATCGTCCACTCCCGTGAGCACCACACTGGCAGACAGACCACGGACGCCCATGAGCGTGGCGGTGGCGTACGCTTCCGCTGATTGTTGTGCGCGTTGCAAGTGGCTTGTGGTGATCCTGTTGGGCCACACCTTGACGCTTTCGAAGGCAGTGGGCATGAATGCGCGCTTGAACTTGGTCGATACATTTTTGTGCGCGGACAGGATTGAGAGTTGCAGGCTGGCGTCGAGTGTCGCGGGGTGCAGCAGGTATCTCGACTCGCCCGTCATGATTTTTGATGTCGGTTCCAGGCCCACTCTTGCCTGGGTCTTGTTCCCTTGGCCGCCTAGGGCAAAGATGTTGGATAGACCTTGAAATACTGGACCGTAGCAGAGTCCTGCTCTGGCGAAGCTGTCGTACCACTGTGTAGGGTTGATCGCTTTCTTTGACGAAGAAGAAACCTTAATATGCCTTATCACGTCGCTCTCGGGCAAGTCTAGCCCTGTCAGCCTGAAAAACCTTCGCTTTTTTCTTTTTCTCTACTTGGTCTGCTGCAGATGAGTGAGGGACTTGATGCTTACCGTACTTGTCGAATTCAACGGCTACTTGGCCACAACAGTGCTCTGTGAATGTGTCCACACCCTCTTCGCTGGCTACAGACGTGAGAACAAAGTCGAAGAGCCACTGGTGGCGGGATGTGGCATTGAGCGAGGTGCGGCGCAACGTCAACAGCGTCTCAATCCCGAAGTCATCTTCAGGGACCATGAGAGCCTTTGACAAACTGACGTTGCGTATGTCATAGCATTCCACAGCTCCTGACTGCAGCCCCTGAGTTTCCACAACTTGTGTCGCTGCTTCGAGAACGATACTGAGGTAACCGGTCGAGGGGAACACTACGTCTTTTCCAACCTATCGATATAATACCTTTTGATTAGCTCACATAAGTTGTTCAGGACCACGCAGGTCTTATGTGCCACTTACGCGATGGTCCTTCAACCACGGCACATTGCTCACACACAGCTTGTTGCGCCAGATGGGCTCTGCCTGATTTGTGCCTGGAATCCGACTTCCCAGGATATCATGTCGTGGATGCATACGAGTCCGCCACTCTCGCGTGTAGCGGTTCTCGTACAGCAGAACCTCGTTTGGGTACTGCCACTGGTAGCGTGGCAGATCTGTAATCACCTTGGCCATTTGATATTGGTTCCCGCCTCGGCCCTCGATGGCGTTGACCCGGCCTAAATCAATATCACAGCCTTGGGTGAAAAGATTTCCCGCCAGTGTCAAGACATCTGTCACGTTGTTTTGTCCCCTGATCATCGCTGCATAGTATTTCGGAACCTTACCGGGATGCCCACCGCCGCTCATGGTTTTCAAAAGCTGGCGAAGCGGGCCCTGGAGGGCGCTGTGGGGGCCGATCTCTACGATCACGTCAACGGGAGATTTAGACAGCATTTCAGTGACGCCTTGGTGGAAGAGGACCGGTGACTCGAGGTTCTGGCGCCAGTACTTGGAGCCAAGCATCGACCAAGGGGTGGCATGTCCGAACACAGACGAGAAAAACACAGCTGGCGAAACGCCGTTCTTCAGCCCTTGCTTGAGAGCTTTTGACGCTGTCTTGTAGTTGTTGGGCATAAAGACCTCCAGGTCGCGCTCGTATCGAGGCCCCAGAGCCCGCATATGATCAGAATGGTACGCGTTGTTGTTCGTTTGTAGGATGCGGCAAAATACCTTCCTCTCGTCAAGCTTGGCCTTTAGTTCGAGCATGGCTTCCGCATCACCACTCAGAGTATGGCTTTCTGGGGAGTTGTGGCACGCAATAGTGATCTTGGACTCGCCGTGCTCGTCAACCAGAGGCTGGATCTGGGAAATCGGACCACCAACCGCCATCATGAGCCCTGAGGCCGCGTTGTCTGCGACAGCCTTGCCGCGAAGATACGACGCAATCATGGCCTCTTGTTCCGTCAAGAGTCCCGCGGCGTAGCCGGCTGCGATTTCTCCTGAAGAGTGTCCGATGACAGCACGTGGCGCCACGTTCCAAAGTGCTAGCAGGTTGACAAGCATGATCTGCAGCGCTGTAACCAGCGGTTGCGACAGCTCCGCTTGGTGGACCAGGCTGTGCTCGGCGTCTTGCTTCAGGGCCTCTTCGATGCTCCAACCCCGACTGATGCCCTCGTCGAGATCGTCAAGATATTGATCTAGCCGTCGCACCGTGCTAAGACAGCTTGGGTACTCGGCCATCAACTCGGCACCCATGCGCGGCCACTGCGCACCCTGCCCCGTGAAGACAAATCCCAGCGTGGGCGCCGTCGTCGCGGGCACCTTGGACACAACCGGCCGCTCTTCCGGCAACCCACCAAAGCCATCCTCGGCCGCAGCGGGTTCTGTAATGACAGCAAAAGAGCGATAGTGCAAGAAACTTCGCCTTACACTCAGTGTGTACGCGATGTCGACGGCATTCCACTTTGCAAAGGATGTAGATAATGCATCGTAGTTGGCATGTAATGTCTTCTCATTGTGTGCCGAAAAGGGCAGTAGGAACTTGGTTTTCGATGACTCTCCTGATAATCTTTTCCCGAAAATGATCGAGTTGCTCGGTGCGCCTCTGGCCGCGATCGAGCTGTTGGTAATACCATTGCTATTGGCCTTGCCATTGACGATTCCGTTTGTATGATGGGGCATAGAAGTAGTTGTAGACGATCCATTGGTTAGTCCATTCCTCCTCGCCAACGTCTCTAAAGCATCGTACTCCTCACTACTGCTCTGGTGACGGGATCGATAGCCAGGGAGTAGTGTCTCTATTGATTCGATGATAGCCTACGCACATCATAATGTTAATATTGGGGGAAAAGCAGACTGCTGTACTGCAATGTCCAGCAGGGAAACCTACGTGAGCATTTGAACCACCATAGCTGGCGACATATCAAGTCAGCGAGTGGTCCAGTCTTAGAGGGAAGAAGTAATTGGAATTATCAATGCGGATACTTGGGTACTGCACAGGTGACCTGGTAGGTATCCCAACAATGAGGGATGTTGGAAACCACATACCCGAACGAGTTGATGCTTGCTCTTCGGACAGGTAGATCCGGCCATGGTGTGCTCTCGGTGACGATCTTCAACCGACCGTCCTTCAAGTCCACGTTTGGGTTGAGATTCTGTATGCCAATGGTGGGTGGTATGACACCGCGTTCGATGGCCAGCACAGCTTTCATCACCCCGCAAATACCGCTGGCAGGCTCGCTGTGTCCCATGTTTGACTTAATGGAGCCGATCAGCAGCGGGGTTGCACTTGACCGATCCTCAGCAAAAATGCTTGCTAGTGCTGATACTTCGATGGGGTCGCTTGGTTAGATGTTGATCAGCATGGGCATCTCGACTGGAAAGCACCGGAAAAATGAATGGGTGCGGCGAGGGTTGTCTGCTTGATAACAGGTAGTGACCTACCCAACAGGGGTTCCCGTGCCGTGGCATTCAAAATATCCTGTGAGCGAGATGTCCAACCCCCCAGCACGCTCATAGGCGCGCCGTATGCACATCTCCTGGCCGTCATGGCTGGGGTGCGTGATGCCTCCCGTCCGACCATTTGCGTTGAACGCAGTGCCACGAATGACAGCCCTGATAGGATCACCGTCTGCTACGGCAGAGGAGAGCCTCTTGATATAGAGCGCACCGATACCATCGGCGCGAGCGTATCCATCCGCTGATGTTCGGACATGGACAATCAGCGCGCTTGCCAACAAGACACAGGATAAATCTCTAATGGAGTGAGGGTATTATGTTGCTACTCACCACGCGAATCGAAGGTATGACAAACTGAAGTGGGCGACACAGCCCCTAGAACAGAGGAGAAAATCTGACACTCCGGTGTCAGGATGAGGTTGGTACCCCCAACGATGGCGGCGTCGCAATCTCCGCTTTGTATAGCGGCACAAGCAAGGTGCAGTGCGTAGAGGGAACTTGAGCAAGCGGTATCGAGGGTCATGGATGGCCCCTTGAGATCGAACACGTAGTTGATGCGGTTGCTCAGAATCGTTATACCACTTCCCGTGACAGAGTACGGCAAGGCGTTCTCCGGGTCACGGTAGTGCATCAGCTGGTGGTCGTAATTGAAGTTGCCAACAAACGTCCCGGTGTTGGAGCCTGAGAGCTTCGCAAGCGGCACGCCCGCGGACTCGAAGGCTTCAAAGACGACCTCGAGGAATTTCCTCTGCGCCGGATCGAGAGTGAGAACCTCCTTGGGATGGATCCCGAAGAAACTTGCATCGAAATTGCGCACATCGGACTTGAGGAAGCAACCGCCCTCGGTCTTGAAGGAGCCTGGCCGATTGCCATCGGGGTGGTAGAAGGCATCTCTATTGATCCTGTCTTTGGGGAACTTGCTGTAAGAGTTTCTCTTTGATTCAAGATAGTCCCACAACTCCGAAGGGGTCTCGGAATCACCGGGCCATCGACAACCTAGTCCCTCATGGCAGGTTAGATATATGCAAGTCTCCAACGGGGAACAACTCACCCATGCCTATTATGGCAACAGGCTGCGGTGCATCCGGGATTGGTGTTTCAGTGACCGAGATTGGTGCCATCTTGTGTTTGTTGAATACTTGGATAGCTAAGTAAAGTCGCCTAGATGTGTTCAAGGTTTTGGTTCCAGGCAACGTCACTCTTAGAAACTCCAGACAGATACAAACAGGAAACGAGGCAGGTATAATCTATAGTGAAAAATGCCAAAATTATCAGTCACCCTTTTTTGTCACTGGTTTCGTGGACGAGAGTCGCTGAAAGCATGACATGATCCGCCATGGTTGGCGCTGATAGGCGATTGATAGACTGTCATGAGGCTGTGATTGCATGCCCAGGTACCTAGGTAAGCATGGTTCCTGATGACAAGAAACAACAGGTCTGACAAGGTACAACATGTTTGACTAAGTATAATAGCTTAAGGGCGCGAGCCCCTCTGACATTTGCAGATGGCGCACTCGTCAGGGATGACCTCAGGACCTGACGGCCGGATCACGGAGAAGCATGTAGAGCTCAAGAGTGCCTAGGAAATGGAGTGACATAATAGCTGACACTCATGCAAAGAATGACAGCATGATGCACGCATGTCATGTTTGAATGCGTTTTCCCTGACAATGCTTTGAACCATGGTGGTGTGGAAGTGCTAAGACCCAGGTGACCGGTTTCGCCACACAGCTTTGAGGGCAGATCTAGGTACAAGGAGACTATCGGTTCGTGTTGTTTCTTAATCTTTCTATTAGTGCTTCAGATGCAGCTGCTTGAATTGTGTAGAAGTATTTGAGTTGCGTAGGGAGACTACATAGATACCGAATTTGGCATCTGCACGTAGCTTTGAATGGCCCAACCGCTCTATGGGCAGCCTTAGTCTATCGAGGCACACATCGCTCCAAAATGTCGCAGGCTTCTAGATGGATCCTAGCTTCACGATTCATTCTCACCTTTTGGATGTGGAAGGTATCAGGAGAGAATGCATCAGTGCTATTCTCACCGGCTGCCGAAGCGCAGCAGCATGTGCTCTCGAACACAGCATTCTTCAGTGTAGACATGCAGCAGCAGTCTTCATCCTACGGACTGATCGTCAAACAAGAACTCCAGAAACGTCTCTCGTCGATGTCTAATATTTTTCTGCGGGAAGAAGAGGCGTTCACAGCGTTTGACGTTCGTTATACCGACTACAAGCGACCACAATACATTGCTGCTGTTCAGGTTGCGGAGGAGCAGGATGTAATTGAGACGGTGAGTTTCAATCCTTATAGGCGATTGTATCACCGCAACTGATCACTCAGCAGGTGAATTATGCTCGCTCAAGGGGTCTGTCCTTCGCTGCGCGGGCCGGTGGCCACAGCCTAACCACCTCTCTCCGGCGGGTCACGAATGCAATTAGTATCAACATGCGTGGATTGAACAAGGCAACATTCGATGAAACGAAACGTCAAATGACTGTAGGTGGTGGTATCTCAACGGGAGAGTTTGCAAACGCGACCCATGAGAATGGGATGGAAGTTAGTAAGTTGGACCCACCGAGTTTGGATTTCCACGAGAGAGATATCGAAACCCACTGTTATGAAGAAATCTAACATACCGGAAGCGGTTGGTTCATGCCCGTGTACTGGCGTCCTGGGTGTTTCGCTTGGTGCCGGCATTGGTCGACTTCAGGGCAAGTATGGGTACCTCAACGACAACATGGTCTCCGCCCGTCTGTTGCTTGCAAATGGCACCGTCATTGAAGTCGCCGAAGCCAACAATCCAGATCTCTTTTGGGCTCTCCGTGGAGCCGGACACAATTTTGGCATCGTCCTCGAGGCCACTTATCAAGTGTATCCGCGCCTCAACGACGGCCGGCACCTTGTTGTAGACTTCGAGTTTGACCTGGAGAAGTTGGAAGCCGTTTTCGAAGTACTGAACTCCATTTCCGACCCAATGCCCAGCGAGGTTGCCGTGTTCGTGATAGGTCGACGGCGAGGTGCGGGTGGAAAAGTGAGTGTCTCCCCGATCAGATAGTCCTAGCCATGCGCAATAGCCACCTACCTGGGTAGACACTGAGCATGAGGCTGACTTGCAACCCTTTAGCCCACAATCAATATCAATGTGGTATATTCTGGTCCCGAGGAAGATGCAGTGCTGTTTATCGAGCCGTTTGACAACATATCACCGGTCTGGAAGGACACCAAAATCGTCTTGTGGGATGCTCTCCCTTGGGCCACTTACAACGGACTGAATAACATCTTATGTACACCTGCGGGGTGGGCAAGATTCCCAATCAAAAACTTTTATGCGGCAAATGTGAAGCAGTACGACATTCCCACCATGCGCAGCTTCTTTGACGGGTGGAGAGCAATGAACGAAAACTACGATGGCCAAGCCATGTTCAGCTTGATGTTTGAATCCTTTCCCCAACGACGTGTCCGTGAATTTCCAGAAGATGCAACAGCCTACCCATGGCGGCATGGGTCTCAGCATTTTCTGTAAGTGGATTCAACCTTATAGTTGGGGATGACTGGCTCACATCTGGACAGCATGATCGAGGCCGCCTACAAGAGCCCAGTCAATGAGGGTCTCTTTGATGCCTGGTTGTCGGAACAACAAGACAAATTCATTGAAACATCGGGGTATGGGCGGCTTCAGCAGTACGTCAATTATGGCCACGGCTCCAAAGATCCTCCTGAAGCACTTTATGGCTATGAACCATGGCGGTTAGAGAAGCTCAGGCGCCTCAAACAAGAATACGATCCCGAAGGTTTGTTCAATGGATATCAACCTTTTGTGGATGAGCTTGAGTTTGATGGATGAGAAATTGAGGATCATAGAGGGAGGAAATCGTTGCGATAGTGCTGTGTTGCATGGCGAAAAATACGATGCAAGTAGAAGACTGTCGAGTTCAGGAGTTTAGGAACCCCACGATGAAAGTACTCAGGAGTGTATAAATGAAAGCCTTCTATAGGGTAAGCCTGTGGCAGGTGCAGTTATGACAATACCGTAATACGGTATGTCTGAGCATTTCCAAAAGCATTCCCGAAGCATTCCCGGCTACCGGGCTATACCTATGGTGGTCTCTGTGATTTACTGAGGCAAACTACGGGTAGCATTGCCGAAGCATGAGCGCCCATACGACGTGAGCCAGCCTGTTTCTACTCAAGTTAGTTTACCAGTGCCGAACACCTGTGGAAAATCTTAGTATCAACACAGATGCTCGACAAGTGTCGAAATGCCATTTCACGAAAGCGGGCAGACGGACGACGAGGATATTCACGTATGCCTGCATACGGGCATGTACTTATGCGTGATAGCGTGTAGGCATGCAATAAAGGTACCTGTGGGCGATATCGAATACGAAGACATCACACTAACGCAACTTTCAAGTCTGACAGTTACACAAGTATCTGACATGGAGCTTGGATGTCAGAAACGATGTACAAGTAAGCCAAGCTGACAAAAGCATGGGAGGAACTTCTGCCGTCATTGAAGATTCGACACCATACCTCCTGACTAGGTGTTTTACGGCGAGCACGAATTCCACAGCCGCGTCGGCCGTAAGGACGGAGACAACGGAGAATGGAGTTGATTTGTTATCATGTGCTTTCTATATACAGTTGCTCTTGTCGGTCGTATGACCAAAACTTTATCATCATCCTTTTAGTGCAAGCAAGTGGTTGCAGGTAGAAAGAGCTCAGAAAAGACCAACCCACAGCCCTCGGACAAGTCATCTCAAGTATATCAAAATGCAATCCCCGAGTCCCTTGCTTCACCTTCTATTACGATTCCTTACACTTTCCTGTCTAGGATCAGCATACACTTTTGTGCAGCCACAACAGATACAACTCAGCCAGCTTCATCATGCGCCACTGGCAGATGTATCCACCCATGGCACCTTGACGTTCACTTATCCGTCCCCAAACATCACCCGAGCCACAATAAACAACGGGGCGGTGAACTTTGTGGATCGACGGTTCGCCGACGACCTACTGAATTTCTTGATTCCCCTGCAAAATGTGAGCGAATCCACCCCCAAAGTGGTCATCTTCGACTCGTCCAACCCAAACTTTTGGCTGGGACACATCGACATGAGGACGCTCAAGACTCCAATCACGGACGCCAAAAAACAGCTGGGAAAAGACTACATACGATTCACCCAGTTGATCCAGAATATCACGTCCACCATCTTCATCGCCGAGATCGATGGACGCGCCTTCGGCGCCGGCAACGAGATAGCAGCCCAGATGGACATGCGGTTCGTGGGCCCGCGAGCCCGCACCGGATCCTTCGAAGAGGCCCTCGGCCTAGTCGCCGGTGGCGGTGGCCAGACGTTCATGGGCGCCATCCTCGGCAAGGCCAAGGCTATGGAGTATCTACTGGCGGCCAAGTCCTTCACGGGCCCCCAGGGCGAGGCCCTCGGTCTCTACAACAAGTACTACGACGACTCACAGGGGTTGCGAGAGGGAGTGCTGGAGCTGGCGCAGCGCATCGCACTGTTCCCGCGCGTCGCACTGAACCAGACCAAGTCGGTGCTGAGTTTCTTAAACCCGCCCAACGATGCCTTCCAGTTGGACTTTGATGCATTCTATGATATCGAGCAGGGTGAGGAGCAGCAGGCCAATGTTCGCAGGTTTTTGGAATTGAGCGGGGATCAAGACGAGAATCATTACGAGCTGGGCTTAGGGGAGAGCGTGATGGCGCTGTATAATAAGTGGGATGGGTCGATTGCGTAGGATCCTTGAAATCTAACAATCTTCGTTATTTTATTGCAGCAGTGTCTAGCGTGTCGAATATCCAGTCAGTAGGTTTGTGGAGAGTGAAGAGTGAGAAAAGATGTGAAGTTGGTTCACGGCGCAGTGTAGGTAGGGCAACATTAAATCTTTATATACCTCATTACTCGCAGTATATCTTCTGGTCAGGCAGCGGGCAATATTGAACATGCTTGATGTGCCCATCGAACTGAAAACGCCCTACTTCAAATTGAATCATCGCCGCCAGCGTCAATATTGTTGTTCCTACTATTTTTGTAATTGTATTTTCCAACCGCTATACACTGGGAGAAAAACGACTTAATTTGATTAGAGAAAAGAAATAGCACAAGCAACTATGGGTCTGCGTCATGAAACCTAGGACAACACTGGGAAATCTCAACTGTCCGTTCACAATTCGTCAGTCGCCGTCCCAACGACTCGCTGCGCCTCCATATCTTCCAATGGGGACGTGCACACTGGACCCGGCAGCACCTTGCTCAGTCGATACTCAACATAGGCCGCCGTGTCTTCATTATTGGACGGGAACAGCCTGATATTCGCGAAGAAGGTGGACTCCGTCAAGGCAGCATACGGCCCCGATGCTTGAAAGCTCCACGTCGTCAAGGTCTGTATCTCTCCCCATTGCGTGGGCTCGACTGCCGTCTCGTTGGTGAGGATGGCCTGGATGTGCGGCGTATTGGCCAGCATCCCCAACCCTGTGACGCTGATAAAATGTCCGTCGTCGGTCTCCAGTATCCCTCGCGCACTCAGATCATATGGGCCGTCCGCTGAGTTGACCACGCTGAAGTCGTCCATGTGGACGATGGTGGCATTCAGGTCCATCGTGGATCCCGGGACAGATGTTAGTCTTCCCATGGCGTTGCCGTTAGACCAGTACTGACCCCCAGGGAGCTTGCCAATCGGATAAAGAGCAAATATTCGAAGCTGACTTGCCTATCAGATGGGTTTATTTGCTGCGGAGATGAGATTTTTTTGGATGTTTAGTGGAACGTTTGCGAGGACACTCACGTTGAAAACCAAAGCCGGTATCAGTTGGTTGAATCCACATTGAACCATGTTTGAAGTTTCTGAGATGCTGTCCTCGAATATAGTTGAGTAATTTGTGAACCTCTTGTCCTGGTTGATTATGGAAGGCCTAAGTTGGCAAGGAAAACGAGGAGAAAGTATATGGAGAATGTGTCTTAAGGCAAAACTGTATTGAGAGCTGCTGATCGAAAACGCTGTTCGCTGGGCTGCATGCTTGTGCGATTCAATGAGCGAACCTCTGAGTGAATTTCCATTGGGAGTCGAAACTCACGTAGGGGCTATTACCATCACCTGCTTCCCCAGTCAATTCTATCTTGGAACTCGGCTTTACACCTTGTGAGAACATAGATTTGGTGCTATTCCCGCCCCAAGGTACATGTAGGATCATGGCCGAGAACCACTATTTCCGAAAGCTGACACAGCGGCAGCTCCAAAGCCTGACTGATAAATGTCAAGCTTCTGTCAGCTACTCGTCACATGCAGTCAGGCAGTCATACTGATGTATTATGCCGTAATACTCCGGAGATAAAGGAGAATGTCAGATAATTGTGTAGGCTTTCGAAAACCTTGGTGTGGCAGAAGTCATGCCCCTGGGGAGGTAGGTACCTATGTATGCGGTACAAGTTTCGACTACCTACCCAGTAGCATAAGGATTTAGTATGTAACTGAAATGCCTTGAAATTTGAACAAGACAATCTAGTTCCACATCTAGCTGCCGTATTACTAGTCGCAACCTTGTAGGGGTTAATACGTGAACGTTCAAGTACTGGTGGGACTAGTCCTGCACAACAAGTCCGAGACCAAGTTGGGTAGAAGCTTTTTGTAAGGCACAAAGGTGACATAGACGTTCGTATAATCAGATTCTTCAATATTTGCATTCCGATAAGCACCGTATGAATCCACTGAATACAGTTGGCACAGATTGATCCATCACGAAGTAGACTCAAAGATGCAAGTATTTGAGCTTGCCACCAGCTGCTTCCGGTCTAGGTGGTGGATAATACATGGGACAAATTCAGAGGGACTCGAAATCTTCCTTTTCATTAGGCTACTGTTTGGCCTCTGTTTCTTCTGTGGCTCTTGCACCATACCCTTATAGAACGATGGCGATGAGATTCTCAGTGTACACTTTGATGCCCAGCAGTGCGGTCCAGTTGGTTTACTGAATTGACGGCAATGACAATATGTACGAGGTCTTTGTAGTACCTTTGTAGTACGGCCCGCGGCCCAGGCAAAATGATTTTCAAGAGACGAACATATTGATCTGTTTGAACTCTAACATTGACATTTAAGTACAGACTATGAAAGTACGAGGCATAAAACAGGTCCGGGTATATTCGTCCGGTGGATCCCGTTGAACAGATTATACTCAACTATCAAATACGTGAAGCACAGCGCGGAACTCTGCAATGTATGTAGAAATTCAAGGCAGTCTTTCCGAACTGTTCAGTTTATCTAGAACTTTTGCTCCCAACAGATCCGTGTTCCTGGAAGCTCTCGCACGGTCCTGGCTAGCCGCATGTTACTTGTTCTCGGTCTCCTCAGTTCAGTACTCGCCAGAAAATGGAGACTACCTTGGTATAACGACTGTTTCAGCCTAGAGAAGCTTCCATAATTCATTCCAAATTCTTACAAACTCTGTGCCTTGCGCTTATTAAACCGGTGAGCCGCCAATAACGGCACAATCATCAAGCCCACTGCAATGGCCATTACAACACCAGCAAACACCTGCGCGCGCGCAAAGTCAGCGTGAGCGACATCAGCCAGGAGACCAGCAATAGGTGCCCCGATCAGAACGCCGAGCGCAGCAGTGGACCAGCTCATCCCCAATCGGGCGCCAATGACATCGAGGCTGGGGCTCAAAGTCGGGTGAGCGGTACTGGCGGCCGGGGCAGTAACGAGGACGCCCGAGAGAAAGCCCCAAGCGACAGTCCAGACAATCATAGCCCGTGCTGAGGTCACGGCCATCCAGCTGAAAAGAAGTATAATCCCAATCACCTCCCACGAGATGAGGATCTGGATGGGCGTGATGCGCCCTCCGCTGCCAGCCAGCAGGTAGGGAACGGTGCGGCCGAAGAAGGATGCGGCGTTACTGATAGCCAAAAGATCGTAGGCGAACTCAATGCCCGTATGGAGCTTGACCGCCGCGTACGTGGTCAGGTAAAAAAGTGGAATGTAATACGCGAGGAACTGAAAAAAGAGCGCCACCACAAACGTCCCGAACACGGGCTCCGTGAATGCCCGGGCATCAATGACCATCTTGGCCGCCGGCGAGCGCACACCCGGCCTGCGGCAGTAGATGACTAGCGTGGGGATTGAGATCAGGGCGGTGACGAGCGCGATGGCGCGTACCGCTGCGTCGAAACCGATCTGCGGGACAAGTCGGCGGAACATGAGCGGGAAGACGATGCCACCGATGCTGGCGCCAGTGGAGGCGCATCCAAGGGCGATAGGGCGACGGGTCGTGAATTTTGAGGATATGAGGGCGAAGGCCGGGATGTTTATCGCTCCTGCACCTAGGCCGACGCAAAAGCCTTGTGCGAGCATGATTTGGTGGTACTCTGTTGAGATGGAGAGCATAAGCATCCCAAAGACAACCATGAAGTGGCCTACTATCATGACAGGGCGCAGGAAGCCTCGGTCTGTCAATGGTCCTGTCATCAGGCCCATTATCGTTACGAAGGTCGATTGGACGCTGCCCACCCAGGAGAGGGCCGACGGCGATGTTCCGGGGAGGAGCTCTGAACGGTAATGCTCTAGAAAGACGCCGAAGGTGCTGGAAAGTCCCCTTTGAGTTTTTAGCAATTATATGTCTGCAGTGTCACTGAGCGGTTACCGTACCAGGAGTTCATAAAAACGAAAAAGCCAGCGAGAACGACAAGCCAAGCTTCAACCCCTCCGTTCGGTGGATGACCCGCGGCAGGAAGGCTCGTATTGCCTGCTACAGTGAGCAAGGGCTGGCGCTCTCCACTGAGCTCATCTCTTGCTGTTGTCGGCACAGCACTTGTTTGATGGGAGGTTGCTGACGTCGTCTTTTTCTGATCAGCTTGAGAAGTAGTAGGCATTCTCCCACAGAGGCAATGCCGGACTCACTTGTCCTGATCTGCTTGCCATGGTCGATTTCTTCAAGTCCAATCTCAATTCAACTAGTATGGAAGATACTGCAATTTTCTTTTGCAAGTCAGCCAGGATCGCAATGCCAAACTAGGTGGGTGTTTGGAAAGGGATTTTGGCATCTAACACGTTGTAAGATATATATATATATGATGGAGTTTATATCATTGGCTGAATCCGAGGAAAGTAGGTTGATTCAATCAGTAGGTGGCCATACGCAAGCTTGAGTCAATGACTGGTAAAGAGATGAAAAGAATTCGGGCTATCTCCCATCCGGACGAGTTGATCGGAGGGAATCGGGCGTGGCATCTTTCGAAGGAATGTGCAATGGAGTTAAAGTAGTCGACAGCACAAAAGGGAAACGTGTCTGGCTCATACAAAAATACCTAATTCTTTTTGTCACTCAAGTGAATGTCCGGGGGTCATGTGTACACATATACTTGGGATGACCGCAGATGTATGATTGCAGATCTGACTGCAGCTACCTACCTACCTAGGTAGGTAGCAAGCGCACACAACATGACCGCACTACTTGGACCGGCCAGAATCTGTGGCTTCAGAATTCGAAGAGTCAGCTGTGGGCTGGTGGGCTGGGAAGCTCGACGTTGGGATTATTTTACAAAGCGCCTTGGAAAGCCGTAAGCCAGAGTCAACGTGTCACACCCGATGTGGCCCATCTGCGGAGACAAGGGACTGTTCTCGAGTGACTGCATACGCCCGTGAGTTCTATGACAATGGCGACCACGTAGGTCGACAGTACGACCGAGGGTTATTTTGCACCTAGACGAGTTATCTCCGGTGATTTTCTACCCGGGAAGGCGTGATACATTGTGGTCTGCTACGTATAAACTGTAGGCCAAAAACGCGTGTTAAAGAAGTCATGTCTCATACTGTGGTGTCTTTCCAAAACGAACTTTCACTGTGATACAGAATTTATACAGCGTTTCACCAAGTCCACAGTATGAATACTCACCAAGAGCGTCGGCCTTTCAGCTCTTTTAGTCCCATCTCGATGGGTAGCATATCGCTTCTAGCATGCGGAATTACACTTTCGGTGAGCTAGAAAGGTCTCAATATTGTGGTATTGGCAAGTTCTAACAACCTACCAGGTTCTTCTGCTTGCTTTCTATCGACTCTTTCTGCATCCGTATCAAAAGTTTCCGGGTCCTGTCGTTGCCAGAATTACTGGGCTGCCTGCGTTATACCACTCATGGAAGGGGGACTTTCATCACTACGTCTTTCGTCTTCATGACAGATACGGCAAGTTGCAGGTGTGCCGTGGCTGAGCAAAGCTAATACTTTCAGATAGGAGAGAAGGTCCGATACTCCCCAAACAAGCTATCCATCAATAAAGTGGAAGCTTTAAATGGTGAATATTCTCAGGTAACTACTTGTGTGGCTGGGTCCCAGTCTTACTGATATACAATAGATATCTACGGATTCAATAAGAATGTGTCCAAGCCAGAGCAGTTTTACTCAGCTTTCAGAGTAAACAAGCACGCAAGAAATGTCTTCAATACCGCAGACAAGGAAGAGCACCGGAGGAAGCGCCGGATCATGAACAAGGCCTTCTCTGCCAAGGCCCTTCCAAACTATGCACCATTCATCCAGTCCAAGGTCGACGAGATGTCGACTAAGCTCAACGGTGGTAACTTTCCAGGTTCATCTGGCCGCTGGAGGACGTTCAACATGGCAGATGAGGTCAACTACCTCATGCTCGACATCATGGGCGGCCTGTGTTTCGGTGAGGCTTTTGGGTTCATTGCTGGAAAGGGCGTAGAGATGATGGCCAATGTGCATGCTCGCGCTGTGCGCATATACATGGTAAGAATCTGAGAGGTTCACTTTCTGACCGTTTGTGAAGTCCTGCCAGTGCTGACAGTGAGTTGCTTAAAGACAGGCCAGGAGCCTCTGCTGAAGCGGCTGTGGCTCGATAGACTCTTCTTTCCACACCTGTTCAAAGCTGCGCATGCCTTGGGCGAATACACGCGCTACTACACACAGAAGCGTATCGACAGCCATAAAAACCTCGAGACGGACAAAGAGGCGGTAGAGCAGCGCGGCTATGAGGACATCCTGTCTCACCTGATCGGCAGTAAGGACGACGAAACTGGCTCAGTGTACAGCCAGAACGAGCTGCTGGGGGAAGCAACACTCTTGATGATGGCGGGTATGTCGTATCACCATTCCCCATTAACAAGCTATGGGTCACTTTGGGGACTGGGGTAACTTCGGCCGCTGAGCAGCTAACCATGGTGCCTCCCAGGCTCCGATACCTCAACGACGGCAATCAACACCACGCTCTTCTATATCGCCAACCATCCGCGCGCGTATCGCAAGCTCGTAAGCGAGTTACACAAGTGCTTCCCTACCCTCCAAGACATCCACCCCAACACGGCCGAAAGCTGCCGCTACTTGCGCGCCTGCCTCGACGAGGCCATGCGTTTATGCCCCTCGGTGCCATCCAGCATTCCCCGCGTCGTCGACAAAGGCGGCCTGCGCGCCGCAGGTGAGGACATAGCACCTGGGTTATGGGTGTCTGTACCGCACTTTACACTGTTCCGGAACGCACGCTACTTTGACCGGCCACATGAGTATATCCCTGAGCGGTGGATCCCGGACAACAATGAAGAGGAGGACTCGTCCGCACCCCGTGATGGCTATGGAAGGTACACGGCTGAGGATTGCAAGCGGGCGCAGGCTGCATTCCAGCCCTTTTCTGTTGGGCCGCGGCACTGCATTGCTCGAAATCTTGCACTGAGGGAGATGACGTTTGCGCTCGCGCGGATATTGTACTTGTTTGAGGTGGAGCCGGTGCCAAATAGTGGACGCTGGATGGGGAGTCTTCCTGGTGTGGATAGCAAGAACGGTCACTTTGTTCATGAGCAGTGGGATGTGTTTACTTCATTGGAGAAGGGTCCGTTGCTGAAAATTAGGGCAAAGGGAGTTTAGAGCACACATCCTCGTGCTGTACTTGCATCTCTCATGTTCGCACATCATCTAGCAATTATCATATTGAGTCCTTTCTCATTCAGGCAAAGGACTTCCCCTCCTCCCAATGAATTGCATCGGGCTCCCCGGTATGGTTATGAATTTAGATAGCTATTGTGGCGCTCAAGTCTGGCGGGACCTCGCGAAGAGCGTAGAAAAGCCACAGGCCGGCGAAAAGCTTGGAAATATTGGAGAATACCAGAGAAAACCGGGAGATGGAAAGTAGCCCAAATCAAAGGAAACAACGGCAAGCCATAGGAAGACAGCAGAGAAAGAATGTCAGCCAGAGGCCAAAGCCACACCCCTCGGAAATAACCTTAAACCCAGCCTTACATACTGCCCACAAGAACCCATCAATTCAAGCCACTGCCGAATATAGTAGAGCACTCTCGAAGAATAGCATTATTGTGTTTTGTTCCCCAATCTTGGAAGCTATCCCTTCTTACCTTACCTCCACATACCCAACACCACATCGACACTGAGGAATTTCAGTCGCAAATTCACACTCCCACGGTCCTCTATCACCGGTCCAATCAAAAAAATATGTCATCTCTCAATCGAGCCGCATGGATCATGGCTGCTAAAAGTCGGCCATTGGAAATACATGCTGCGCCAACAGGGACACCCGGGCCCAACCAGCTCCTCGTCAGAAACCATGCGATTGCCATCAATCCCATCGACGTAAAGCTCCAGGAAACCGCAATGTACCAACTTGACTACCCGACAATATTCGGTCAGGACGTCGCCGGTGAGGTCGCTGCCCTTGGGCCCAACGTAGCCCGATTCAAGAAGGGCCAACGCGTGCTCGGCAATACGTACTTTCCATCCAAGCGAGTCGAAGACAAGGGCTTCCAGCTTTACAGTATCATACAGGAAGATCTCGCCAGCGAGATCCCGGCGGACATGTCCATGGTGAATGCAGCGGTCATCCCGACCGGCCTCACCACTGCCGCCTGTGCCCTCTTTCAGCCCGACTGCCTCGGCCTGCAGCTTCCGCCGGCGTCCCTGGCTTCACCCGCGGTGGATGAGCTGCCCGTTCTCCTTATCTGGGGCGGTGCCTCGAGCGTCGGCTGCAGCGCGATCCAGCTCGCCGTCGCGGCCGGCTACCGAGTTCTCACAACTGCGTCGCCGAGGAACTTCGAGCTCGTTAAAAGGCTCGGCGCGAGCTACGTGGTGGACTACAAGAGTGCCTCGGCTGTCTCGGACCTGGCCGAGGTTGTGGTTGCGAGCAGTCACCGCGTCATGGGCGCGGTGGATGCCTCCGGACGGGCAGTGGGATGCTGCGTTGAGTTCGTGGAGAAGTGCGAGGGCGTCAAGTTTGTCGCGGCCACGACTGGCGGATTCGCATCCCCGCCGCCCGGGGTTACTATCAAGCATATCTATGGGCCGTCTATTCTGAATAGCCATGTTGCCAAGGCTATTTATCAAGAATTTTTACCTAGGGCCCTGAGCGATGGGAGGTATGCCCCTGCGCCTGAACCACTGGTTGTGGGCACCGGACTGGAAAGCATCCAGAAAGCATTGGATTTGCATAACAGGGGCATTTCGGCTCAAAAGCTGGTGGTTTCACTCTTGATATAGACTGGCAAATACAATTTCAAGCTAGCGAGTGACACCGACTACTCCCCTAACATTTGGAAATCGTCTGCGTCTGATAGCAGATATCACACAAACATACAGTGTTGCCATGATCGTCCAGCCCCAATTGCTCCATCTCGATTGCTAGAAAAGCAAAGCCAATGTAGTAGAAAGTACTCCCCTCATAAGTTATGATTTAGAATTTCCACTGAGCACACCATTGCCCCATCAACTCTGGCGAGACAGCCATGGCCTTCCTCAACGATGGACTGATACTGCTTGTACGACGCGTATCAAACACTACAGCCTGGCCCTCCGTGTCATAGACCATCATAGCTCGGTACGTGTCCAGAAGCTTAAGCCCAGGGTTGGCATCGACCAGCCCATCGGCCGCATCCTGAACGCCGCGGCTCTCTTCAAGCCTTGCCAGCCACTCCCCAAAGCTCACCATTTCGCGGATGCGCCCCTCGTAAGCCTGCCAGACTGCAGGAACTAGCTCACCCCACGAAACAGCGTTTGTGTTAACGCCGTGGAAGTATCCGCGCACCTCGTGGGATGGCGCCAGCGCAATGTCTAGCACCAGTGCGGCAGCCGTCTCAATCGGAAGCCAGTCTACACGGTCCGCGGTGCCCAAGTCCCTCGGCAAGGCGCCCAGATGCACGCTGCTCCTTACGAGGCTCGGCAACCAGTCAGTCACACTCCAAGCCGACCCATCCTCCGCCTCCGAGCCAGCAACCTGCCCCAGGCGGATTGTGGCCGCCGGGAAATCTCCCGCGTTTGTCGCGCCAGCCGCATCCAGCACCAAGCTTGCCACCATCTTGGAGCGGCCGTAACCCGAGGGTGCGGGCAGCGACCATTGGGTGATGGCCTCCTCGGGAACGTCACCCTGCGAAGGGTCCCACCTCGCAGCTGTGGAAATGGACGAGATGAAAATCACTGCGACTCGTTTCCGGGCGTCGGCGGCGAAGTCCGCCAAGTGTCGCACGCCGCGAATGGAGGGCTCAAACGTTTCCGTGGAGAAGTTGAAGTTGACCGGCCAGGCGCAGTGGATCACGCGGTCTGTTGCGTCTAGAAGATTGGAATATATGATTTCCGAGAGTCCAAAGGATGGTAGGGAGGTATCGGCGTGATAGAACTCGGCTTTGGTTTTGTATGTGCTTGGAAGGCCGCGCTGGGTCATGGAATGGGCCTGTTGCAAAGTTCCGCCGTCTGAGGCGCGATTGAGGCAGATTATGCGTGAGACACTTGCTTCTTGGGCGAGGGAGTTCAAGAGGTGAGAGCCGACCATGCCTGTTGAGCCGGTGAGGATGAGGGTCTGGTTGTGGCTTGATATCCCTGGACGCCCAGGCTTGGCTTTGGGCAAGTCTCGAGTATATTTAGTGTGCAGCGCCTTCATAATGTCCAACTCGTACTGCTCTTGGTTGCTCTCGCCCTCAACTGCTTCTTTTGTTTGTAGGAAACAGTGGAATATATACTGAGCAAGTCGGCGGCAGGTAGGGTTATTGTATATGACCCGAGGACCAAGAGCATCCGGCCCCGCAGCATGGCCAATGGCCTCCAGGCTTGCTCGAATGAGCCTGGCAGTGTTGATAGTGTGTCTAGAATCCACACCAACTGAAAAGATGTTTGTGTCGGGTGCGAGCTGTAAATCTGGCCTCTCCGATTCCACTATCTTCCTTATCGAATCCGCTAGTGATTCCATCGAGCTGATGTCGAGAGATGGTAGCGCAGCTAGCTTAAGTCTCTCAGCATCGCCATACAATTTTTCGATGTCGTCTGAAAGGAGATCTACTGTCATGGCTCGTTGAACCGTGCCTTTGCCGGCCCTGAGGAAAGGCTGGGAGGTGATCGCGATGTAGGCCCGCCCGATACGGCCGTGGCCCACCGTCTCATTATTCACGCGCTCCACCAGCGGCCATATGCTCTCAATGAGCTGTATCTTCTGCTTCTCATCCGAGATGGGTGTCAAAGGTTCGAGCAAAAGACCAGCTTGGAATCGATTTGACCCCACCACGAGCGCGCCTTTGATTTGCGGATGGCTTTGACACGCATCCTCGATCGTGACGGGGTTTAGCTTCTCGCCATTTGAAAATACGATTATATTATCTGCGCGTCCATAATAAGTCCAATGGTGAGGCAATGAATGGTGCGGCCTGTAGAGGTCCTTTGTACCGTACTCCTGGAGGTCTGGGAATGTATAGAAAAAGCCTTGAGTGCCGGGATGGTCTGGATCTTTACGCACGACGACAAGCTCATAAGTGTCGTCGTGCGCCTCCCGCCACTCGCCGCCAAGAAGTTCTGAGTTGAAGATGAAGTAGTTCCACAGAGCCGCCTTCGGTTGGAAGTAAACTGGAAATGGACTGAATCTGAGCTCGGTATCAGCTTCTGTGCGGTAGTCAATGGAGTGGAGAGGGGGGACCAACTCAGTAGTATTCATAGTGGTTTGTAGATTTACTCCATTCCTCACTAGTGTGTTACCTGCTTCCATTGCCAGATTACCTGCAACGTGGGCAACTCTGTCAGTGATGGCGAGCGAAGATTCGGGAATGAGGGCGACTTACCACCTCCAAAAGCAACAATTTTGAGGTCTTTCAATGTCTCCATACATCTTTCAGATTGGCACATCTCTTCGAGAATTGACGGCGGAAGAACAGTGGCCTCGACGTTCAGGTTGTCCAAACAGTCCATGGCCAACTCCCACGATAGCATCATATCAGGGATTCCCAAGGCGATCGGGGTATCCCAGTATATCGCGAAGAAAATAAACCCATACAGCGCTCCCGAATGAAACAGAGGCATCTACAGGTACGTTAGCACAAGAGTGGATGATCTGGTATCTGATCGACCCACCGGCATGAAGATCCGCTTCGCTCTTTGCGCCCATGCCGGGACCCAATGAGTGTACCCACGCCAATCCGGCTCGTGATGAATGGAATCGGATATAGCCAACATTCCCTTTAATGAATCAGCTATGTCAGTCTGTGAACAAGTTCTTAACAAGATGGCATGCAACGGACGTACGTGCGTAACCACCACAGGCTTCGGGAGACCAGTACTCCCACTCGTATGCAGGACGCAAAGGGGCTCCCATTCCGCCTGTTCAAAGGTCTTCCCGTATGAAATTGGGGTCGCCTTTTCAGAGGAGAACCACTCTCTGAACGACTTCACCTCGAAAGCTTTCATAGGTCTTTTCCTCAGCAAGGGTTGCACCATGGCGCGGTAAGACTGAGCAAAGGCCAGCAAGTTGCAGTCCGCTTTTTCAAAGAGATTCAATTGGCCTTGCTCGGAGTTCCGCGGCGAGATGTACAGTGCCTACGGTCTACCATCAGCATGGGCAAGATATTGTACGGGATGGTATAAGCGCCACGTACTCGATAACCGACCTTGACAGCCGCGAATATCATGACCACGTATCGAGCATCTTGAGGCCCGATGTAGGCAATCGTGGGGAAGCTTCCCTCGGTAGACTTCCCACAAGTCTCGATGATCATCCAGGCGCATCGATTGATGGCGTTGGCATAGTTCTCGAATGTGATGGTATCCCACCCATCTTTGGGGTCCTCGGTCCGGGGGAATTGGAAAGCCTCTCGTAGGGGATCCTCGGCAGCGATGTCGTCGATGACTTGGGGTATCAGTCGATGACCGTACTCTCCCCCCAGGGGGCCTCGTTTCGACCTCATGGCACTTGTCTCCCACCCGAATCACAAAATTTTCATCCTCCACTGTTAATGATAGGGAAGATGGCTTGTCTATGCCCTCTTGCCTGTATTGATTTGGATCCGAGACTCCTGGATCTTGATGCTATCCCAGATATACTACTTGAAGTTTCTGACTGCTGGCGTTGCTATGGGCCGGGTCAAACTTCTAAAATTCAATCAGTTGCAATCTACGAGCACTTGGCTATCTACGAGCGAATCTAGCACGGAAAAGGACATAACGGATGGGCGCTCTTAATTCCGATACGTGTTACGTGCTTGTGTTACCATCCAGCTGACATCCCGTGTTCCGGAATCAGCGAGTCCCTTCCGCGGACGTTGACACGGACATACTGATTGTAGGTATGTGCAATATGCAATAGGTCATGTTGAGAAACCCTGCCTTCATCACGCAGCATGTACGCGTCAGGTCTGAATATGGCGTCCACATAGGTAGTATTTACGCATGTGCAGTCAGCCTTTCCCGTATCTTGGCAAATCAGATCAAGCAATGAAGGAAATAATGAGAATAACTAATCAGGGGGCGGTGTTTTGCACAGTGGCAGTTCTGCGTAGTCATCTTTTTACCTACACAAGATATGTCCGAGTGTGGTGGCAGCGCGGCGAACCAGCCGAGGCACAGAAAGTGCAAATTAGCTTTTATCCCAAAGCACCACGACGCAAGGGAAAGAAAGGTATCAAAAGACCTTAGAGCTCATGGGGATCATTCAAGTGCTCTTCAAAGCCAGAGATAAAGCTCTATTTCGCAAACTCCCCAGAAACTCGTCGTATCCAGCAGGATATCAGACTTAAGCTGTCAACAACCTTTACTAACCTCTGTATAGCAGCTTCTAGAGGAGTTTGAATATGTACAGATTGAAGAGGCTAAACGCTCCTTTGAACTTCTGTAGCTCTCTATAAAAACACCCTACATACCATACACCCACACTACAAGCAGGCCTTCATACTAGAAACAGTCATACTGGAGGCTTGCAGACAGCATGCACGCACACTGCTGATCAACTGAGTGCGTAGATTTTTGACGTGGCAGTCATCTATCTTAGGCGTCAGGCTCAGCAAAGCAAACACAAAGTGCAAACGGGAGGTTATGATGTCTTTAGAAGTTTGATCTAAACTATATTTTCAACGCTGTGTCTACCCGGTGCCCTTAGTCCTTACACAACTGGCCTGCTTGGACCTCACTAATCCGATAGTCAATATAAACTACCGTCTCTTCGTCGTCGGGCGGATACATGCGAATGTTCGCCACAAATTTCCTGTCTGACAGCCGCGAGTATTGCCCGGCAGCCTGAAAACTCCAGATCGTGAAGGTGTCCATCTCACCCCACCGCAACGGTTCCACCCCCGTCTTGTTCCTGCAGGGAATTTTCAGTTCATGGACACGAAGGGGGTGAGAAGAAAAAGCAATGTTGCGCATCTTCAAGTGAATATAAGTGCATAGTGCTTACGCCATGATGTCCTGGACGTGGGGTGTCGCAGCGACAAGGCCCGCCATGCTGACGCCGATGATCTGCCCGTCGTCGGTTCGAACCAAGCCCCGCGTGTACTGGCTGTACGGTGCACCCGGATACCTCACATATGTGTCGTCCATGTGAATGCTCGTGGCGTTGACGGACAGTCCATACGAGGGGACGGAGGCGAGTGTACCTACTGCGTTGCCGTTTGCCCAGAATCCGCCCGTGGAGATGTTCCCTATTGGGTACGTGGCGAAGATGCGCAGCTTGCTTGAGTTAATCATCTTGCTTGGGTTGCGGTCAAACTATTGCAGCGGGATGGAGTGCTTATGTTCTCTTACTTTGTACACCAGCGCCGGAATCAGGGTGGTGAATCCACAGGGAACCATTTTCCTAGGCCTTTTTTTTCTTTGCTCCTGTTTGAGTGACCTATTGCACGGCGACCAACGAACCCGAGTTGATTTTACTCGAGTTTTATCGCATGCATATGAGTTTGATACCATCTTCAGGTCTACCGTCCAGCACCTGCCCTGCCTCGATTTATACTTTGGCATGAATGTTTATTTCCGCCGGTCCCTCCATCCATCCCCCCACCTTGCCTTCCCCTGAATAGTTGCACTGGTTTCGGAAGCTATGACAATATTGGGTTATCTCCAGATGACAAGAATGCCAGAATGAGGGATCGACAAGTGTGACTGCAGAGACATGGCGCCATCTCGTTCACCGGGGATTCTCGGAAGGTACTACATTAGACCCTCTAATCCGATTCGTAAGCCTTGGTGCGGCTCGTTGTGTAACAGCGGTAGAAGATGAACTGATGCAGTCACCTCGGCCACTAGTGAGTGCTCAAGCAGTCTGACTGCAGCATATTATGGTGTCTCAATGAGGAGCTCCGAGTATTACACCGCAAAGTATCTACACTGAACCCGGGCTCTTTTTGCTTTTAAAAGTGAGAACTGAAGTTACAGCCTACCTCTGAATAGAGTTGGGAAGGCTGCGAAAATGAAATGTGTGTGAAATCACTGCAGCAGACTCATCTGTAGAGTGTCCATGACAGAATTCAATCTCACCCTAGCCCCGACCGCATGCAGTCCCCGACAGGACCTTGAAAGCACACTCGTCACCATGGCCAAATGTTGACGACCAGTTTACCGTCTCACTGCTGCAGTCAGTCTCCAGGATTTGCCGTCAGTTCGAGGGTGACATCCTGGAGACTGACCGCAGCGTAAGCTTACTGTCGCAGGTAATGCTGTTCCTGCACGAGCCGTGAAGACAACAATCGCCATTCCTATTGAAATGAAACGTGTCGTCCGATATGGCTCCTAAGTATCGCGTCGAATCCTTCTTGACCGGTACCCCGCGTCCGCAAGAGAAGAGAGATAGCCCTCTCGGACTGCAGATATGTTGATCAATAGGATCTTCATCCAGACATCTAAAGGCGCACCCCACGTAAGAGTCCTGATACTACCTATATGCCTGCGTAACACACGTATCAGCATAATCCGAGTCTCGAGGCGACAGAGCCCTCGAAGCGATATAAATTGGGCAAATCTAGAACATTCATGAGCTTCATTGCGTTTCCAATTTGCAAATCATCGCCTTGAGATCGTTCGACTCAGCATCTGGAATAGTACCCCTACATGGATGAAGACCAGATGGATGAAGACTGGAGCGGAGTTTCTGACACTGCAGTTCGCAAAAGGATCCAGAACCGTATGGCACAACGCAGGCACCGTAAGGCTAGGACATCTGTTTACTACCCTTGCCCATCTCGTCTTGTGTTGAAGCTGAAGTCTTATCCACTGGCAGGCCAGAAATCCCAACAAGCCAATAAACCTGCGAGTAGACGTTCAAGTGCCGCTGGTCGGCCGCAGCCCGCAATATCACAAGAAGCTGCACAACCGGCATCATTCGTGTCACCGACGGAGCCAAGGCCTAGCTATTGGGGGGCACAAACAACTGGGAATTCTGGGGATGAGGGGTCCGATGACTTTGCAACGAGCGAGCCCATATCCTCAGGGCTGTTCGTTGGGAATCAGTGGAGCCCAAACTCTGGGGACGGGGGAGGGGCCAGCTACGGAGGAGAAAAGTCTGACAATAGCTGGAGAGATGTAGATCTTTTTGCAGTTCCCAAATCTCCGCAGCTCTGGAGACGATTCTCAACCTCAGGGGCCGTCCCCAAGGGCCAAAATACAGGAGCAGCGACGCAGGTGACCATACCCGAGCAAACACGTCGCCAAATCCTGCCACCAGGTCTCGACCCCATGCCTCAGGGGACCATCATGTATCCCGGAGCTCAGGAAAACAACCAGTGGCTACAACAGTTCAACCTCGATAGTCCATTGCCCAGCAACAGTGGGCGAAAACAAGGGGTACACCCTGCTCGTGAACGGGCCGCCTCCTCTGCCGACGAGCGCGAGCTTTGCTGCGAGTGCGGTCACCAGAAGCACAACCAGAAGGACGTTCGAGACCGCAACATTGGCTTGCCCACACCACCTAAGTCATACGACTGCACGCCCCCGGGAACCGGCCTCGGTGCGCCCACGGCCTCACATTCCAGCCTGGTGAGGGACCACGGCATCGACCTGACACATATGGTGCCGCTGCAGCAGGTGGGTAGAGTGAATTCGCGGCGGGACTCGATGTCTGGTCCGTTTGTGGGTGGTGGCGGAGGTGTCGGAGCGGCTGGTCCTCCTCATGCCCTCGCTCAAGGACTTAAGGCGGCATTCCCGGGTGCCAATGCCTTTGCTCGAATCCCCGAGCAATCAATCCTGCAACATAGCGGTGTAGAAGAAAAGGGAGGAGAAGAAGGTGGTGGTAGTGGCCAGTACGATGTCTTGAGGAGGGAAGAGTTTGAGGAGGAGGGTTTGAACTGCAGTCCCGGGACGAATGTAACCAAGGTGGTGGTGATATATATGCAGGAGAAGCGACTTCCAAGGTCGAGAACTGATCAGGTGGTGGGGAGCACGAGGTAATTATACTTTCGTATAGGTAGGTGTGTGAGTTCCAAACGATATGTCTATTATATGCCTGTGACATCTGATCACTGAAGTGTCTCGTGAGCTACAACTAAACCATGTAGAGTAAAAAGGCCATCGAAAAATTCAGTCTCGTCATAGACCATACACTGCTGTATGCTAAAAACTGCTCATGCTTTTCAAATTGACTGGCTAGTGATAACAGACTACCTAGGTAGTTATGTATAGGGAGGCAATTACGTAGCTCGTCGCACGTATCTCTAACATTAGCCTAAGGGCCTGGCTATCTACCTAGGTAAGTGAGGAAGTAGCTAGGCCCCTAAGCTCTTCAATCTATAGGGTTCAAATCTACATCGCAGTCTTCTTATAAAGGCCATAACTTGAAACAGTCCCGTTCGAACACCACCCCGCCACAGACCAAAACTGCTTTCCGGGTACACCTAGGTAGGTACTCAGAATAGACTAGCAGTTACCCGAGATATCACAAGAAAGCTTTTCGGCGAGAGCATCTGGACGGAATCGATGTCAGCTTTTGTGAACCAAACCTTTAGGCCAAGCAGAGTGCCCATGACAATGAATGGATACTTACACACTGTTGATTGAGGATGACCCGGCGGAAGCAGAGGGAACGCAGAGGCATCAACGACCCTCAACCCCTGAACGCCATAGACCCTTCCTTGGGTATCAACAACCGCCTGAGGGTCATCAGCTCGGCCCATAGCACACGTACACGACGCATGATAGACTGTATTAAAGTTTTTGCGAATGTCCGCCTCAATCTCCGCGTCAGTTTGCACCCCAGGTCCGGGGAACGCCTCATCGCCGACTAGCAGCCCGTCAAGCGATGACTGCTGCCAGAACTCCCGTGCACGCTTGAACCCACCGATAGCAACCTCGATGTCCGCACGATCTGTTAGAAAACGAGGATCGATGGCGGGCGCAACGGCCGCGTCTGGCGAGGTGATGGTCACGGAGCCACGGGACCGCGGCGCCACGAGCGCGACGCCCATGGTGCTGTATGCGATGCCGTTATCGGGATCGTCTGCGGTCAGGATGCTGGCGTTCCCATACCAGGATGAGAAGGCGATGTACTCGAGCTCGGGCCAGTCGGCAGGGTACTGTGTCGCCAGGATCGAGCGAGTGCTGTTTGACAGCCCGCTGCGGGTGTTGTTAGGGAGTTTCTCCCAACCGAGAACGTCTGCGGCGGGGCTTGTCATCATGCCAGATGCCTCTTCCTGGTAAAGGCGCTCTTGTTCGTATGTAAAAGCTTCGCTGTCGAAACTGGAAGCCGTCACTACATTAACACCCCGAGAAATACCAAAGACGACGTGGTCTTGCATGTTGTGGCCGACGCCCGGAAGGTCGGCTACAACCTCGATATTGAGGGAATTCAGGAGGTCAGCTGGGCCGACGCCTGATAGTTGGAGCAGCTGAGGTGAGCCAATTGCTCCTGCTGCCATTATCACCTCCTTCCTGGCTGAAATTGTATAATCTGCACCAGCAGTGTCAACATAGACGCCCGTAGCTGTCTTGGACCCGTCAAAGAGGAGTCGTTTCGCCATAGTCAGGGGATAGACGAAGTAGTTAGGGTTGCTGATGCTGTTCCTGAGATATGCAGTTTCCGAGCTGGAGCGGGTCATTGTCTTGCCATCAATGGTGAAAGTAGCGTACGCATTGCCTATGAGACCTCCGCTGTTGAAGCCATCACGGACCGGCATACCCATTTGAGCGAAAGCTTTCGTAGCCCAAGTGGCAAACGCATAGGCCCAATTAGGGTACGAGACACCAAGGGATCCGATCCCACCGTGGCCGTCTCCCAACACGGATATATCGTATTCCGGTGTAGCGTTCTGCAGGCGGAGGTCGTTTCTCGGAGGGGTGAAGTTAAGGCTCTTTTCGAAAAAGGGCAACAACTTCTCAAAGGAGTAGCTCTCGTCCCCGACTGTGTCTGCCCACTTCTGGTAGGAGCCGGCGGTGCCACGTTGGTAGATCATGAAGTTGCGAGCGCTGGAGCCACCGAGCATTTTGCCTCGGGGATATCGCATCGTAACATTGTTTGCGCCCTGTTCAGTCCATTAATCACCATTGATGACCTCGGAAATTCGCGAGTCGACTTACTGCTTGAGGAACGGTCATATATCCCCAGTCGGCCAGAGGCTGCCAGTCGTTGGCAGCTTTGCCAGCCCAAGTGGTGGTTAGAGCCGGTACATCGGTGACGTTTCCGGTAGTGGTCTCGTAAAAGGTGCCAGCTTCGATAACGGCAACGGTTCCAACTCCTTGTTCGACCAGTCGGCTAGCCACAGTCAGGCCTGCGGTCCCGCCACCAATCACGACGTAGTCATAGGTTTCATTCCTGCCCGGAATACCAAAGGAGGAGCTAATAGGTCTGATGGCATTTACATATAGTGTAAAGGCCACTATAATAAGACAGGTGGTGAAATGATACATCACCATGGTGTCTATGAATATATACCAAAGATGAATAGTGCTACCAAATGGAACGAGGGTGAAATTGAATGGGTTGGTTCCGACTGATTCTAGCTGAAGCACGAGAGGAAAATTCTTGTATAACGAGTGTAGCTGATTGTTTGATTAAACGCTGCGTAGTTGAGCGAAACCTTCTTCTCGGGAAGCGAGGTCATATTTATATATGTCCCAACATAAAGGGCCCCAAGCATCGTCAACATCGCCCCCGTTGACCAAGATCCTATCAATACAACCAGTTTCACGTTCCCAGGATTCAGTTCCTAACTCAGCCCCGAAGATAGAAAATGGTGTGGTAAGACTGGCTTTACCACTATAGACTCAGCAATGACTGGAAGGCTCTGCCCCAGGATATGGTCCAACAAACAGCAGTGGCTTGGGCATAGAATCGGAATGTTGACAATGTGTAGAAATACCAAAAGTTCATTTGGTGTGAGATCCCCCTGAATCCTTCTTGAAGCCTCCCATCGAATAGAGCCGAATAGAGCCGGCACCCACAAGGGCTGGCTGTCACGCCGCCGCTAACGCGCTCACGTAAAGGCAGTCGGCTATAGGATGCCGATTCTTGGGAGAAAAAGGCCACTTGCTGGAAGTCTGTTACGGCAGAGTGGCGCTCACTTGAAGTAAGGTATATACGAGGCAAGGCTGAGGGTTGAGGCTGGACGGGACTCGGAGGAGTCGCGGGGAGCCAGCTCCGCCATTCGGCCTTTCCGAAGGCTTACGAAATGCTGAGTAGGTTCACGGATGGAGAGAAGACAATAATCAACCGGATTATTTACTCAGCCCTGTCTGCCCAAGTAGGCGGACCGATTCGGACATTATACGATAGTCAGCCTGACTATTTGCTTGCCTAAGTGGCGGGCATCAGGTGTTTCATGGTTTTTGGCTTCCACATCTGGCCGAGCTGAGCATCATGGGGTCCACGTACCCTAGATGCCCAGATGATCATATTATGTTGGATCCTTGTTTAACCAAGCAGGCTGTCCTGGTTGGGAATTCCGCAAAGCAAGGCAACGGTGACATATTAAGCGTTTGTGCCCTGCTATCCCCAAGAAGGTATCATGAGATGCTGAATCCTTGAGACAGAAAAAAATCACCAATGAGATATTGAATTAAATTTGTGCTCCGGTATATCTTCCCGAAGAATGAGCAAGGCTGTGTGTACTTCGGACTGAGTGAGTGGTTCCTAGGCTTACCTGCAATTATATATTGATCGGAGTACTCTCAGAGCGTGGAAAAGAAACGAAAGTTGACGTAATATTGTGCTTCCTCGAGATACCTCACATCACTATATAAAGTGATCTTTGTCGTTCGAACAATATTGAATCCAAATGCGAGGTTTCGGAACCATTGGCGGCCTGTATATGATCTTGAAATACCGACAAAGCCGCGAACCGAACGTAAAAATAGTCACCAATGCCAGCCCTATCAATATCTCGCCGATGGGCCAGCGCCAAGTCCGATGGGCGTGGGGGCTTCGAAGGATATCACATAGAGCTGGCTGACAGGCAGCCATTCAGCATGGTTGGGGTGTATGATCATGTTGATGTGGCGACTTTTCGTGTAAGCTGTATTTTTTCAAGCTCCAGGCGTAACGAGAATGAAAACCGGTTTAGGCTCTGCAACTCCCTACCTTTCCAGGCAAATTGATCCTCATGATTTCAAGGGGACAAGCCACAGTGTCAGGATGAGCTTGAAAGGCAAAGACATCCTAGGTAAACCCTCCAAATTTGTTATTCCCGAAGTTTTTTTTTTTTTTTTTTAAGCGATTAGATTATAAAACTGTATAGCTTGTTAGGCAACCAGGCAAGTAACATTATAAGCTTTCAAGGCTGTTAGACCTATGATGATATATTAGTAGCTTCAAATATTATTTGAAAGCCTTTCCTACGAAACAGCGAAGAGCTTGCTAGCTGCTCGCCAGCTAGCAAGGGCGCTACACCACCACCCGCCCCCAACACAGCTGTTTCAACTGAAATGGGTGGTCAATGATGATTGCAGAAACACCAGGGTGTCGCCCCCTGTGTGCCCCCTCCTTGTACAACCCACCCATTCAAGAAGACTAATGTTATGTCGTATCAGCGCCTGTCTAATGCCTTGGGCTGTGTTACCGGAGCTCGGATTTTGGGACGTTACCTCCGGAACAATGGGCTAAATGCCTGCTCCAAGTGAAAGTACCAGAAGGCACATGCTAAGGTAGGATGAAAGAAAAATACTTAGAGAACACCACTCTGACCCAGGTGCTTGCGTAAGGCGTATACTATGCATACACTATATATATACTATGAATATTTGCATAACAACGCGAACTATCTCTGACGCTCGTTAGTAAATTGCAGCACACCACATCGTACAATATCACAGCACATCATGTCAACTCATAGCCTCGCTGTCCGCCAAATCGGCAAGAATGGGCCCGTGGTTCCCGCACTGGGTCTAGGTTTGATGGGAATGTCAGCGCTCTATGGTAAGCCACCCAGCGATGACGAGCGATTCGCAGTCCTGGACCGCGCTGTTGAAATTGGTGCCACCAACTGGGACAGCTCCGAGTGAGTCTTGCCTATATCCATCCTATTTCAAGCTCTATGCACCAGTGGAATCTCGTCAATGACTGAAATTCTTCGGAAGCATGTACGGTGATAATGAGGAGCTGTTGGGGAAGTGGTTCAAGCGCACCGGCAAGAGAAGTGAAATCTTCCTGGCGACCAAGTTTGGGTTCCTCAAGGGTTCAAGCAGCGAGATTGACAGCTCGGCCGCCTTCTGCAAGAAAGCATGTCAAGAAAGCCTCAAGACCCTCGGCACTGACTATATCGACATTTATTACATGCACCGCGCCAACCCCAAGACCCCCATTGAGGAGACAATGAGAGCGCTTGTCGAGCTGAAGAAGTAAGGTATCCCCATCTTGATGGAATGGAGAGACAGTATATCTGATAACCAAACTCGAAAAGGGAGGGCAAGATCAAGTACATCGGCCTCTCAGAAGTCAGCGCAAACACTCTCCGCCGCGCCTGCAAGGTCGGCCAGGTCGATGCCCTGCAGGTCGAATACTCACTGTTCGACCTCGATATTGAAGGTGAGACGGGCATTCTGGACGCATGCCGCGAGCTGGGCGTGACGGTCGTCGCCTACGCCCCGCTGGGTCGTGGCCTGCTGACGGGCGCCCTGGACACGAAGGCATCGGTGTCTGGTGATGGCGACTACCGCGCCGCGCTGTTTCCGCGCTTCAGCGATGAGAACCTCGCGGCGAACCTGCGCGTTGTTAATCAGCTCAAAGCACTGGCGGCGACTAAGGGGTGTACCGCCGCCCAGCTGGCCATTGCGTGGTTGCTAAAGCAGGGCCCGCATGTGCTCCCTATTCCCGGGACCAAGAGGATCAAGTATCTCGAGGAGAACGTCGGGGCATTGCAGGTACAATTGACGGATGAGGAGGAGTCGCAGATGAGGGCTATTGTAGCTCAGGTTGCAGGAGAGCGAGTCCCTGACTTTGCTAAGTACCAGTGCTTCGTCGATACGGTAGAGGAAAAGTAGTTTCGACTAGGTAGAAGATTTGCTTCTGGTGCCGAATCCGCCGGCTTGTGTGTTATAAAATGGAACAACATTCGTGCAAACAGACTCTGTAAATTTCGAATTTCATAGCGACGTGAACTTATACTGAGTTTTGTATTTGTAGCATCTAGAAATCCCTGTCCCTTGATGATAAATTTGATATAGAAGCTTTATTGATACCTTTATTCAAAATTGATTGAAAGATACTCTCTTAGAGACTTACTCTTAGCACACACTTTTGTAGCTGTCGACATATACTCTGGAAATTGGCAGGGATGGAGTATACGAATTTGGCGCTAAATATTCAATGCGGTTAGGTATATCACCCAAGCTGCTCTCGCGCTATTATTAAAGCGTTACGCAACCAATTTTATGCCCTATTGATACGTCTATAGCGTGGCATTTGAGTTGCAATTGGATTTTACAATTTATCAAGCCTTTTGTATTAATTCTTAGAATTGTTACACCGATTTACCATCAATCTCGGCCTGAGTTCTGTGGTCTCTCGACCGATTTGGAACAATACTTTTTACCACCTTGTGTAGCAGGCTAACAGCAACCTCCAGGTGTGCAGGTGCGTAACGTAGCTATGGTTATAAATTAAAAGGATGCGGTGCGGATGGAGAGCAGGTGAAGCAGGAGTTTATTCTGGATTTTATAACATTTTCATTGTTCTATAATTATTGATCCAGAGGCGAACCCAGAGGCAAGCCCAGAGGCAAACACTATCAATCCATTAATATTGGCACTTGGATTATACTAGATAATATTGAAAGTCCACGCTTGACAGGCTGTTGTATTTTGACATTGAATTCCCAGCCATACAACATACATCTCGTCAATATCTATGCCAATGAAATGACAATACTATGTGGTTACTTGGGTAGTATGTATAGTGTGTGCAATTAAAGGCCATGCCTCAACCTGCCAACCCTTCTAATAAACGCAAATTGCAAATTTGAATGAGACGACTAACAACTGAAGGTACCCTGGCGTACTTGTTACCAATATCAACAGCTCGAATTTTGGTGGCTTGCAATCCAACCCCTCCTGCGGGAGAATGTTTCTTGACATGAGGCGGGTAGGACTGCACTAGGATGACCATATAAAATTACAGGTGTTAAGTCAAACGATCTATGTGGGTACTGTCAGAACTTCTGCATGCATACTACGTATGCTTACTGCAGCAGCCGTGGGGGTAGATCACGCTGGTCTTACATTAGGTTCCGGTTCAGGAGAAGAGATCCTGAAAGGCTAGACATTCCCTTCCGAGCGTCTTCCGATGAAACAACACCATTCACTGCGTAAATATCAGTAATAGTATAGTCTGTAGGCTCGTCGCTGAAGACTACAGTCTACAGTCTGGGGCCCGATACAAGGGTACTATCAGCTCGTAAGCGATGTGTTTGACTCCAGACCGATCCTCGACTAATGCTGCTGAGTGATTGCCTCCTTGTGCATGCCACCTCATCAGCACTCCTAGCCATCACTGCATGTGATATAAACATTACATCTTCTCAAAAACTTATCAGACTATGTAAAGTAATCATCTCAACAAGCTCAGAACACCTTCCATCGTCTTCAGTCACACCTAAAGTTTCACACAACATTCACCAATTACCTCCTCTTCATCGCAATGTCTTCCTACAACCTTCCTGCACCCCGACGCATCACGGCCTCCAACCTCCCGCTACCCTCCCACCACGCCAATGACGAATACGCCGAGCCCGGTGTCGAAGTCCGCGTCGATACTCTCGAGTGTCTGCCTATCCCAGGCCTCGATGGTGTCCTACGCAAGGCCGCCATCGCCACTGAGAAGAAGATTCCCACCAGCAACGATGGCCAGTAAGTGGAACAGGTACCCAGCCGATTGGCCACGTATAAGGAATCGTATCTAGGTAAAACAATCACAAAAGGTGGAGCGCTAACAACTCATTATTACAACAGCGGAGAGATCCCCATCGATGAGGTTCCCGGATTTGGCATCGTCCTTCCCGGTGGGCTAAACATGTACTACATTGACATCGCCCCAGACTCGGAGGGCACCATGGTAGGTCTCATTTATGCTCACCAAAAGCAAGTGATGACTGGGATGCTCACCCCTTCGACTTTTTAGCACCGTACCACTTCGACCGACTACCTTGTCGTCGTTTCGGGAGTAATCAGCCTCGTAACTCCCGAGCCTAAGCCGTTCAAGATCGAGGACGGAAAATCTAGCCACGGCAAAGCCGTGGTGACGGAGTGCAAGCCCGGCGACATTGTGTCCCAGCGTGGAATTGTGCATGCGTAAGTTTTATCTTTTATGCTCATGCAATGCGCCAACCCCCTTCCACCTCAAGGTCTTCCAACCAGTGCTGCAATATCTGCTGACAGAGTCAACCCTTCAAAGTTTGTCCAATCGCACAAATGAGTGGGTCCGCCTGGTTGCCGTCGTCCTCTCTTCTGAGACTAACAAGGCTGCCATCGACAACGCCGGCATTAGCCACAAGGAGCTTGCTGACAAGTGGCTCGCCTAGATTGAAATCTAGGTGATATTGGAGGTGCTCATTTTGGATGACGGAAATGGGCATTGGTTGCCCAGGTGTGTGAAATTGTAGCCTAAATGCACTAGTTTGTTTGGCTCAATTAGATCTATATAAGATGAAATTTGCTAAGATGAAATTTGCCTTGGAAGGAATATTCGTTCTTCACGCCGCCACCAATGATTCAATTCGTCCAGGTAGTTATCGACTGGTGAATACTTTGTCACAACGTTGAAGTTCGGCCACTGGAAACTGTGCTGTCCAGCTGGATTGGCCTTGTGCGGCTCGGCAAGATCACAGCGCCGCCTGCAGAAACAGGAGATCCTAACGGGAATCCAGACCTGCAGAACAGGTCCTGGATCTGGAAGCCTTACAGCGAGGCATAGGTCGTTGCTTGTGTAGTGGCTTGGGAGCGACTGTGTGACGTGGTCGAGGCGCGTATTGTGCCATGGCCTCGTAGAATTGGGCTGGAGCATCTATGTACTTGTACATCTATAGCAAGCGTTTCGAAAGAAAACTTCAGTAGGCCCTGAGAATATACCCAAGTAGACCCAACTCTTTCAATTTATGAAAAAGGAAATAAATGCCATCAGACGCAACACAATCCCAGCAAACCTATTCTAAACAGCTTCTGCTAACTATACTTGAGACTATTTAGGTAGGTACGCTGACCTACTCAAGTGTCATCCCTCACTTGGAATATCTGTCGGCCAATAATCCGAGACATCTGGAGCGCCAAGCGACGACAGCCATTGCCCATTGTCGTACATGGCATCGACCAAGGCGGCCATGTAGTTATGGTGGCCCATCGAGCGCGGATGAAAAGTCTTCGCAGTACTCGTTGGCAAATAGAAGGGGATGTCTGCACTTCCAAAGTCACCGCGAGCGAGGGCGGCGTTGGCACCCTGGAGACGTGTAGCCGCGTTGCCCGACGGATTCGTCTGCACCTCCTGGGCCACACGGCAAAGGAAGTATGCGTACGGGTCCGGATCCGTGCCCAAGTCGTTTGTGCACGTGTCGGCGTTGGGAAGCACGATTTGGCCTCCTTGTGCCTGGATCTCTGCGATATCTGCTGCGGTGTCAGCGGCGGTCGCTGTCTGATCCCAGTTGTCTTTCCAGCCAGAGAGGAAAAGATTCGTGATTGGCCGGTCTTCATCGGGCTCCGAGACATCCTGTTCGCAGAACCGCTCCTCGACGAACGTCTTGGGCTGGACAAAATAAATTCGATTACTTCCCCCGAGCTCGGAATTGGCCTGTGCAACGCTTTTCTCGATGAGAGTATTGAGCTGGAGAACAAGATCGTTGAGCTCCTGTCGTCGGGCGACGTCGAGGTACACATAGCGCGAATCATGCTGGTCGGAATCGTAATGTTTCGGCGCCCAATAGTAAAAGGTCACATCATTGCACCATGTACTCGAGGGCTGGGCATTGAAGAAAGGCACGTAAGCGGTAACATAGAGCTGGGCATCCTGTATTCAAATCTTTGGGTCAGTTGTGGGAGTTTGGTACAAGGCGCAGGCCCCCAGGAATGGGAATCATCATTAATGAGCATTTGTAAGTGGTAACTCACTGTTCGCGCCTTGTTAATGAGTTGTTTGTAAATTTCCTTGAATCCGTACCCAATCCCAGCTGTCGATGTATCCTGCATCTTGTTCCTAGCCTTCGTCTTTGCATCCTCGCAGAGTTTGGCATAAGCCGGGGCGGGCGTGATCGGGCCGTAAGTAAGGATGCAGTCGTCGACCAATTCACCAAACCCGATATCATTCCCACCCACGGAAAGAGACAAAACGTCGTATTTCTCCGGCTGGTAGAAGTCGTCAATCTGTCTCTTGACTCCATCCAAAGTATCTCCGGAGCACGCAGCGGTCCTGAAGAACATGTTCTCGTTGCCGTGGTCTTGGAGCCATGCGTATGTCTGTTTGGGATAGGATCGCATACCTCGACGACAGTACGTTGGGCCTTCTCCGCTTCCAGCACCAATACCAGCGGCGTACGAGTCACCGAACGCATGGTATCCCAAGATAAATTCGTTATTGGTGTTGCCGGGGTCAGTGCCGCCACCTGCAGGGAGGGAAGGAAGACCCGCGCTCGTGAGTGTGTCAGGATCGTCGGCCGAGCCACCATCAGGGCAGTTGTTGAACCACGTCGTGGCCGTATTTTCAAGGGGCTCGATCGCCACCATATCTGCTCGGCCATTGCCATCGAGGTCCGGAAACTCGAGGCACGTGCCTTGGCTGGGAGCGTTGTACAGGAATCCTAGGTTTGTCCAAGTAAAAGAACTGGCAGTTCCGGCCGCGGGGATACGGCCCTGGTTTTTCCATACCATAGCATCTCCTCTAAACTTATCGGTCCAAAGTAAATCAGCGAGTCCGTCACCGTCAACATCCGCAAACCTAAGATTGGCACGGTCGTACCCATCCGATTGTTTGATTTGTGATTGGTAAGTGAAAGAGCCGTCGGTGTTATGAAGATAGCCCTTTGTACGGCCGTCCCTTTCCATACAAAGATAATCAGGACGTCCATTGCCTCTGAGAAAGAAGGAATATTAGCTTCGCCATCATGAATAGGAGAAGATTTATAGAAGAGAGCGAATAGTGGACCAAAAGCGAAGCACACTCACGTCACATCTGCAAATCGAACGGCGACGTCAAATTGACCGTAGCCTCGAGGCTGATCACAGCTGACTCCGGGGGCCGGGTTGCTCTGCTGTATAAAGGTCGGTTTACCTCCGCCACCACCCTTCCTGATCTGGTTGATCCAGACTTCGACGTTGCCGTTGTTAGGGTCGGCATAGATGATGTCGCACGCACCGTCGCCGTCCCAGTCTGACAGGTGCAGGTCGCGACGGTCCAAAGAACGCGAGGCAGTAATATCCCACATCAGATAGTCGTCGCCCCAATACTTTGGCTGGGCTGGAAACTCGTTCAAGGCCTCCCAAATCCACATCTTTCCGTTAGAGTATATCCAGACATAATCCTGGCGGTTGTTGAGATGTCCCATCATATTACAATAACGATCGCCGTCGCCTTTAAGCTTGCCCCCACCGATGCCGTTATTTTCCCAAACCTTGATGCTGTATTCGTAGGTGAAAATATCGGCTCTTTTGTTTAGCCCAGTTGAGTTGACACCGGCTCCGACCACCGTGACATTGGAGGGCGTGCTGCTATTGTAGAAAGAGCCGTTCGCGAATTTTGCTGCACCGATCCTGGCTGTCTCTTCGACGTAGATGTAGTCGCGTGAAGAGTGGAAGCCGAAGGACTGAGTATTTCCGTATACTTTGCCAAACTGTATTTCGTTTCGAACATTAGGATAGCCAATACCTATCATAGTAGGGCCAGCACCATATTCTCGATTTTCACCAGCACGCCAAATAGGGGTCAGGCCTTGCCCAAGATTACCTTTAACACACCCACGACTGTTGGTGTAGGTCCATGTTTGACCATCGTCATCGACCCAGAGATAGTCGGAACGGCCCTGAAGCACAAATCAGTATTTGAGAGGGTTATAGTCAACCTTAGAAAGCATAGAAGAACGTGACAACTTACGTCTCCATTTATATCCACCAGACGGACACCGTCGATATCGCCAAAGTTTTTGGCATTGAAAACAGTACCCATCGCCTGCCAATTGTCTGAAATATCCTTTAGGCCGCCGTTTCGCCAGCATCGCATAGATCCATCGTCGTTCAGAGCACAATAGTCGCATCGCCCATCACCGTCAATATCACCAAGCCGAATGTACTTCTGTACAGGGCCCTCATTGTGCTTTGCGATGCCCAAATTCTCAAAGCTGAGCCCTCCGCGATTAAAGGAGGAGACGGCATCGCCGTTGGGTGCGATACACACAAAGTCGTCCAGGCCATCGCCATTCATGTCCGCCCATCGTACGCCACGCGCTATGCATGTATCCGGTATCCAGAACTCCTCATGGACGTCTTCCCATATTCCTGGGCCGGTGGCTCGGTATAGGAAGTACTTGCGGTTGCCGCCAGATGTCGTTTCCTGGTACTGGATGAGGTCGTCCCAGGGACTGTTCTTGACGGTAATCGAGGCAAAGTAGAAGTGTTGCTGTTGGCCAGGGTAGTCGCCGAAGAAACGTCTTTCGCCTCGAGGGTCCCCGTGATGGATATAAATGCCATCGTCCCAGCCGCTCCCAGACTGAGTCTGTCGTTTTGTTGCTTCCGAGTTTCCGTACGCTTTAGCGCACGTGTTGATAGGGGCGGTGTCACTGTAGGCTGTAGTGGCTGGCGCTGTGATCAAGCCCTTAGAAAAGGCATCGGACAATGTTTTGTACCTTTGTGGGTGAGTTCTGTCAACGATTGCGCCAGAACGGCCGTGGGACACGCTCCGAGACCAATGGAACCACCGGTTTTTACAACGACTTCAGGTCTACTCCAGGGGTCTCACAAATTGCACAAATACTTACCAGATAGCTGCCATCTTGGCATGTCCAGAGTCATTAGGATGCGTAGCTAAGACCTTCTCGTCAGCTCAAGTACTACCTGACCAGAGACCATTTCCGGTGGGCAGTGAGAGGTTCAATCGACAGGGGGTGACATACTGTCGAAGTAATCGCCGCCAATGACAGTATTCCAGTACGAGGTACTTGCAGGATCCATGTCGGCCAGCAAAATCTTCTGGCCTTGGGCACTGCGAGTTGTGACCAAGCTGCGGAATGCAGCATTCGCGCTGTTGTGGCATGCAACCAGCGGCGCATCGAGAGTGGGAGGCAGCGTCGAGAGAATGACCGTTGTGCCTGGGATCTTGTTGAAGATGGTGTCGAGTAAGTTGCTCATGCGGTTCCCTATATTGCCTTCATCATCGTTGTTGAAGCAGTCGTTGTGGCCGGCATTGATGAGAACAACATTGGGCATATACTTTGCAGAGTTCTCGATGAGTCCTTGGACCCCAGCAATCTCGTAGCCGGGAACCGCCTCAACGCTCTGTTGTGACTGTCAGCAAGTATCTCCAGTCGTGGCTAATTTGTGAACAAGACTATCAGCTCCGGACTGATACTCACGTTGTCCTTCATTGGCACTCCAGTGAGGGGAGCGTTGGTGTACCCATTCTTAGTGCCAACATAGTTCACCAGCCAGCCATCTTTTCGAAGTTGGTCGCGGAGTGGCTTTCGATATCTATGAGTCGGCCACGGTCAGTCGATTCTGTCTATTGAACGCATGTTGTCAACGCAGTAGGTAGTTGTTATAACTGACCCATTGCCGGTGCTCGAGCCAAAGCCCGCTGTGATGGACGCTCCCAGGGGCAGCATTCGAAGGAAGAAGGTATCCGCACGTTTTTCCGACTGAATCAACTCCGTGACGTTGGAGAGTTTGCCGTCTTCAAAGATATTAGGAGCACTTGGATATGCAAACGCATGATGAAGAAGAAGGGACGCAACCGTGAACCAATGGCCCAGCCACGAGAACGAGTGGAACACCATTCTAGATGGAAAGATGATGATTACTTAGGCAACACGTTGCAGACAGTCTTCAAGTTTGCAGGACATGATACCCGGGGATTGATGATTATATATACATGTGTATAACATTCCCCTACTTCTAAACTTTTGTCCCAACTAAGGATATACCAGGAATCATCGAATTTGAGCTTTCCCATCCTCATCCTCTGTCAAATGAATTCAACTTCTTCTATTGGCTTCCAGGTAGCGCTCCCCACTTAGGCAGGTACAAATTATCGCGAACTTCCTGGCCAAGGCACGATGAGACGTGGATGTGAGCTTGTTGGTGCTTAGCTCTTACTATGTATAATTTCGAAAGGAGGGCCCTTCCTGTGGAAGAAGCCCTTCGACGGTCGGAGGAAACACATATCGTTGTACTCGAGCTTCTAAAGTTGGATAGGGGTTCGGGACTAGCACCTCCTTCGAGGCTTGGAAGCTCTTCTTCCTCTGTGTTCCTTTCCGGTACCTGATCTGATTCCAAATTGCAGGTGTCTGTGTCCAGCCCTTGGCTCAGCCGTTGGTTCAGCCTTCCACTTGGCAGCGAACGTTGGCGGGACGGCACAGTTGACACAGCTTCTTTGTTGATCTCAGATTTCGGTCCACAGATATTCAGATCATCCTTGTTGAAAATGCTGAAGGCTGAAGCGCATCTTTTTCGAAACGTTCAACGAGACATGGAAAATTGACATGGTCATGAAACCACTTGCTTAGTAGGAAGGCTTCCTAATTTGAATGCTATATAAGGATAAGATGAGCCAGGTAGTAGTAGATAGGCCCAGGAAACAATAACCCATAGTCGTCCACGAATTACGCATATACGGACCAGGTCCATAGACCCAGCCTCTCAACCAATTTAGGTCTATTGAGTTCGGACCTGAATTCTATGCGTAAGATTTTAAATCTAGAATATATTTTACACGTTCTAAAAAGGCTAGTATTCTAGTCTGATATCTTACCTAGTTTCTTATTTGTATTATCTAATATAACATATAAGATTATAATTTTTTATTAGACTTATCATAATGCCTTGTTAGATTCGAAATATAATTATATAAAATTAAAATAAGGCTATATAAAATCAGTCTTTATTAAAACTCTATTTATATAATTAATATATATATGAAGGTCTGACTTACGAAGCTACTGTTGGCAAGTGCCTAATTAGAAGTATAAATTCTAATATGGAATCTAGCTATAAGCTAGGTTAAGCTAGCTAGGAGGAGCGCGCTATATATATTACTATATAGGTTACTCCAGACTAACTCCGGACTATTTATCTAAGCCGGGCAAAGCCCGAGCCTATAATATACCCCTCCGCTATCCTTAAAGGACCTCTTAATCGCCTATAAGTTGCCACCGTGGGAAGAGGATGGGTTAGGACTAATAGCTATATAATAATATACTAATACCGCTTATAAGTCGGAGTAAATACTATCTAGCTATAGCCCGTTATTATAACGGTTATATCCCTATTAATTATACGGGCGGTATAGGTTCTGCTGCCGTATATATAGTTACGGCTATATTTCGCAGGCAGTCTAAATTCTGCCGTTTCGTATATAGGCCATATCCTATAGCTTAAAAGCTCGGATCCGTATCGGATCCGAATTATAAACCTCCTTCCTTCTTCTTTTAAACGCTTTATACCTAAACCGCGCCCGCCCTATCCCTATTATATTCCCGGACTTTAGTCCTTCCTTCTTTATTAATTAATTAATTAATCTATCCGTTAATTAATTAATTAATCAATCAATAAAAGCATCACGCCCGCACCTACCCTACTAATCCTTACCTCGCTAATATTAAATATTATATCTATAGCTATCTAGAATAGTCTAGGTAATAGTTATATTACTATTAAAGCTCTAGATAGCGGCGGCCGCTAACCTAGATATAGTCCTAATATAAGTACTCCTCTAATATATCGTATTTATATCGGTACCGCGTCGATACCTAGACATAACCTAACTAATACCGCTTTATAGCGTCGCCGAGTCATCGGTAATATAATTATAATCAGCGACGATAATGATAATAAACCCGATAAAAAGCTCTCTACCATCTATAACAGCTATATAAACGAGCTATATAAGAATGGAACCGTGCTAGTATATACTAAGTCCTAGCGCGGCTAAGGTTATGCCTATTATAATATAAAGTACCGCAAGTATGATTAGGTAAGTCTACTATTCCCTAATCTTTATACTTATAACGCATATCTATACCGGGCGCGGTATAGGAATATATCACGACTATTCGGTCCTCGCTAATATTATAAGTTATTATACCTGCTTACTATTAGCATTATACTATATAACCGCCTCGATGACCTTATCTGCCTCGCCTCCTATAACCAGGCTATTATTACCCCTGCCTATAAGAAAGTCGGCAATATCCCTAATTACTATACTATCCTAACCCCTACCTTTATTAATACCGTCGCTCGCTAGCGCCGCTAGCTTACCGCCGACGCCGCTAACCCTATATATATCGCGCCCGAAGCAATCCCAGCCCGTAATCGCCATATTTATATTACTACCGCTATTAATATATCTCCCGCTATTACCACGCCTCCCTATACTCTTAATAACTCTCCTTTTATATTTCCTAACTCTGCCTTATTATTACCTTTTAGCTTCGATATAACTCCTACTTATAGCGCTATAACGCCGTATAATAATTAATATAAGCGATAAGAAGTAGCTATACTAATAGAGTTTATAAGCCGCCTCGCCGGTACCTTTAACTAGATTAGCTAGCAATAAGCCGCTACTTAATAAGCTATCGTCGACCTTAAGATAAATATTAACCCCCGCTTAATTAAAAACCGGGCCCGGTATAGGATTATATCGGCTATAGACTAATTTAAGTATAATAGCGCCGTATTAATAAGGACTATACTAACCGGCGTAAAGAGTCTAATATACTTACCGTCGCCATTAATACTTTATATTATAATATTAATACTCGGATACCCCTTTCTTATACCCCTTATACCGAGTATTACCGCAATTACCATACCCTATATACTAAGCGTAATACTCCACGCTCGTACTATATTAGCTTATCCTATCGCTATAACCCTACCGCGTATCTATTCTGTGATAAAGTCGGCTCGTCGTTATCGTCTCGCCGCCGTTATTCTTATACCCCGCTATCGGAGGAGGAGCGGTTATCGCCCTTAAAGGAGGCGCAACGCCGCTATAAATATTAGAAAGCAAGAATATATCTATATTATATATTAAATATAAGGTTACAAAGACTTAGTCTTCGCCCTACTAGCCTTCGTTATTATATTAGAATAAATATACTAAAAATAGATAGCCGATATTGTTAACCGATATTATATAATATAAGCTATAGTAATAATCCGGTAATAAGGTAAGCTATAATTCTCCCCTCTATCCGATATATCTCACGATATAATATAATATCTATACCCTATATCCGACCCGACCCTACCTTAACCCTGCCTTATTAGCATTATACCATCCTCCCTCGATAAGGACCGGGGCCGACTATAATAAGCGAGTGGAATAGAGCCGGCGTCGGCATAACACGGGCCTATTATATATCTATATATTACCCTACTTAGCCTTAAAGCAGTCTAAGGCCTTAGTATCTTTAATAAATTCAAGGGGTTGCCATTCCGGAGTATTATAGCCTATATATTTAACTAAGACTTAACACTTACAGCCACGGCCCTATATATTCTTAGCCTAAAGGATCTCCTCTATAAAGAACTCCTCTTATAGAGAGCTATCTAGATCGGATAATAATAAGACCGGGGGAGGATATAAGTTAATATATTCCTAGGATAGGAGCGGGTTCTCTGATGGCGGGCTAATGAGTGTATTATATGACGATGCCCTTTTCTAAATAATAGAAGGGGATAAGTCCTAACGACTAGGCTATATAAAGTCTACTATAAATATACCGTGCATTCGCTAGGAGAATTCACTATATATACACCGTGCGATTACCGGTGAATTCACCGTGGGTTCACCGTATGAATTCACCATATATTCACTATACGAATCCATCATACCTTTATAGCCATTATTTGCCGCCCGTTAATAACCTTTATCTATAATAGTCTGTCATTAAATTTGGCCTCCTCCTTCTAAAAGAGTAGTATAGTTAATATTTATTAGATTCACTTAATATAATTTATTATATAATAGGTTAAAGTTAACGCGATCTATTACCCGGGAACTGCCCGGTTAAGTGGTATTAGGGCCTCGGCGATTAAAGAAAAAATATAGCCCGACGGCCGCCGGTTAATAATAAAGGAAATATCCGGGAAACTGCCCGGTTAATTAGCCTTATAGCCCTAGCAATCGATAAAAGAAATAGCTTAATAGCCGCCGGTTTATAATAAAAGAAACTTCTTACCCTCTTAGGCTTTACCGATCTTTCACCGATAGAATTATTACGAAAGCGGGTTCCGCCGAGTCCTCCTCTCCTGCCTTTATTCGGTAATTAAGTCCTCTATATTATTATCCTCTAGATTCTCCTTATAGCGGTTCTTATTAAAAGCTATATTTAATTTCTCCTTTATTACTTTAGCGATTATCTTCTTATAATCTATAGAGTTTAGATAGCTAGCTTTAACTAAGCCGAAGGTCTAAATATAACTAGCAATAGCTATTATTCGTTTTATATAGGTATACTCCGTCTCGGTAGTTATCCGCTTTTAAATATCTAGTAACTTCTTCTAAATATTAAAAGTCTTATAATAATCTATTCTAATATCCGTAGTCGAGGGGCTTATCTTCGCAGGGATATAATTAATATTAAAACCGAAAAGGTAGTTTATAATAAAGTATAGTCTTATTTTATCGGATATATCCTCCTTATAGCCGGCCTTAAGGGTCTTGATAAGGTTCTTAAGGTAGATAGTAATAGGTAGGGGTAGGAAGTAGATAGCAGACTTATAGTCGTTAAGGGAAGTGAATTTTATCTTAATTTTATCGAATATAGCCTTATAGGCGTTAGCGAGGGGCAGGATATTATTATAGGTATAGATCGAGTAGCTTTCTATTTAATACTTAGCGGTCGAGTTAATTAGCTTCTTATAGTATTCGAGCCGCTTATAAACTATAGCGGTAGCGTCTATAATAAATTTAGGTGAAGTCCTAATATATCTAGGCGAAATAGGATTTATAGTGTTTTTGCCTTTACCGAATAGAGAGCGGGTAGGTGAATCTATAATATCTTTAGATATAATCTCTATATCGGAGTCTTTAATATAGCGGGCGCGCTTTTTATTAATAGACTTAGTTATATTTATAAACCGGGATATTATCGCCTTAGGGGAGGCGAATTATACGGCAGGTTATTATTATTCTTCGCCTGCGGCAATAATATAATCGTTAACTAAGGTAAGGCTAATAGTAGTTTTCTTAACTACCTTAGTCTATAGATTTATTATATCGGATTAAGGGTAGCGGTTTTAGTTATGCCGTATAGTAACTTTATAGATATTAATAGTATAGTAAAGGGCGTTAAGCTCTTATTAGGATAACTTTACTATAACTTCCTTAGTAAATACGCCGTTACCGGTATCTCTAGAGATTATATAGCTAGTCTTATTAATATTAAGGGTCTTAGGGTTCTTGCCGCCGCTAGCTATAATGGATTATAGACTATAAAATAGCAGGGTCTCGGGGATAAAGTCTAGGGATATTACCGGGTAATTATTGTTAATATTACTATCCTCGGAGTCCTTAGGCTATAGCTTTAAGAGGAGCTTATCCGGGTTTAAATTCCAGCTATTATAGATTAGTAAATTACGGTCGATCTAGGCGGGGATAGGGTATTTAATAAGGAGGCGTTAGGCTTCCTCGGTGGAGATAGGTTAGCCGCGGCGACTCTCCTCTAGCTTAGACCCCGGTATATAGATATTATATTCAACTTTATAGTCGATATATAATAAATAGCCTTTATCCTCTATAATTATATGGTAGCGGTTAGTTTATCCTTAGTATCGGCTAAGGTAAGTGGCTATAATAGAGCGTATTACGGATATACCTTAATTAATCTAGGCTTCGCCTCTATAAAGGTATATCGCCTACCGGTATCCCTCTATCTTTAGATAGTCGCGAGAGGTCGGTTTATATACCTTAATAGCATACTCCTTAATACGGCTACGGCATACCACCGCTCCCTCGGGGTCTTAGGAGGTGGGGATAGGTATAGTATAGAACGCTAATAGCTCTAGAGTATCTAATATACCGAGTATTATAGCTGGCAGGGTGATACTGCGTGGTCTGATGGATAAGGCTTACTTGGTTTAATAAAGAGTGGATGGTTGATGATTTGAAGAAGAAAAGCAGGATGGATTTATAGGTGGTTATCTAAGTTTGAAAGCAGGTTGAAATTAATTTGAAAGTTAAGCTACGTTTAAGTTTATAAATACGGTAAATTCACTATACGATATAACCGCCTTAAAGTGGCCCTACCTTAGTTTATAATAGGGGTGGCAGATGGTTGACCCGGTGATATCTCGTGGGAGACTTTACGGCGAGGTCGTCCTAGTCCTTGTTTTAGCTTAGGGGTTATAATATCTCCTGGTTCTAGTGGTAGAGGGGGTTACGGATAGGATTTTACGGTAGCTTCTCAGAGCTCCTATATCTATCTCTATTTTGCTTTAAAATCCTTAACTATATTATTAGCACTAAAGGCATCTCGGGGTATCTATATATTATAGTGGCTTAGGTAGTTTATCTACTTTATTAGGTACTCCGTTTAAGGTTATCCGTGTCTATAATAGCGGTTATATTTAGCTATAATTCATTCTAGTTTATAGTGCCGGTAGGCTTTATAGTATTTATCTATATTAGGATTATTAGGGATATTAATGCTATTAGGGTATAACGGGTTATATCCGTAGGGATCCGACTCTAGTAGTCTCGCGGGAGTAAGCTATATAATAGATATTATAGGATATATATTTATATATAGAGCTAGGTTGAGTTCGTAGGCAAGCGGTCTTACTTACCGTTTAACCTGGAAAGGGCCTATCCTTTATAGTGAATATTTCCTGGGTGGGTTTCCTAGTAAGGAGTGTCTATAGCTAATCCTTATATAAACCTAATCTCCGGGAGTAAATAATCCTTTCCTATGCTTCTTATTATACTAGTGCTTAGCAGCTATTTATGCCTCGGCGATAGAAAGCTAAGCTTCCTCCTAAAAGGTGCCATGGGATATATTTACTATAGTTTTACCGGCCTAGTTGTTAGCAAGGAGATTTATTCCTAATAGAAGTTAGTTAGCCGAGTAGTTAGTAGCTTTATTATAGGCATTATTCAGGTTAAACTAAAGGGCTAGTATAATCTCCGTCTATTCGATATCCGGGTAAGTAGCTATAAAGATATAGATAGCTAGCTCGATTACCCGGTTCTTCACCTCGGACTGCCTATCTATCTATAGGTGATATACCGTGGAGTATATAAGCTTAATACCGGTCGATTGCTAGATAGTCTTCTAGAAGTTAGAGAGGAACTTAAGGTCTCGATTACTAATAATATATTTAGATATGCCCTAGTTATAGGTATATAATATCCTTAATAGTATAGTAGCCTAATCCTAAGCGGTATATACCGAATTCCCCGGGATAATTATAATTAATTTATTCTATTTATTAGTTACGGTAAGGAAAGAGTTATAGAACGGTATATAAGGGATAGCCTATATAGTGCTTTTAGATAGTATATCTGGTATAGCAGTGATAAAATCCATAGTGATTATATGGAAAGGAATACTTGGGGATAGTATAGGTTAAAGTTTACCTATCGGTTATTTATTCTTATTCTAATTTTCATCGCAGATCCGGCAGTTCTTAATATATTCCTCTATTTACTGCCGGCATTTCCTAATAATATATCTATCTATTAGGTCACGCCAGATACAGTTAGCGGAAAAGTGATATTTATTATTATATAAATCCACGATAAACTCCTAGGCTACTATCTTTAGAAGATATAACCGTTATTTCCTATTATAGTCCTTAAGGTAAAGGAATCCGTTTCGGTCTATAGTAAACGGTAACTTAATACCTAGCATCTACTTACGGATTTATTAAATAATCCGGGTCTATCCGGCGTGGTATTTATATCCGTTAACGATCCGCGATTATAGGTCCTAGTTAAAGTTAGCTTTAATTAAGATATAGATATACTCTATCTCCGGTTAGATAAAGGCCTACTACTATAGATAATCCAGTACTCCGCCGTCTTTATATACTGGCTATATTAATAGTAGCTGCGATACGGCGTTAGCGAGTATATTAAACCGTCCTGGAATATGAATAACTCGAAGGTTATATTAACTAAGGTATTCAGCCGCTAATATAAGCTTTATATTCGCCTTCGTTTTATCGATAGTGGATATAGTGGTTTAATATATAATGCTAATAGTGGCTATATAATCCATAAGAATAATAACGGGCTTTACCCGGTTCGATCTAATAAGGGTATATAGTTTCCGGATAACCTATATTAAGCAAGCTACTTCGAGT